>NC_061163.1:1508419-1543419 GCF_022113875.1 Hydra vulgaris | reverse complement strand
AACATCCAAATGTCTTCCAATGCTAAAAAAGATTCTCAATAAAACTTTCCTACAGGTTGTGGTTCAGACAAGATCTCCAACATAGTCTTAAAAAAGCGTTCTCCAGAACTCTTTTCAATTTTTGCTAAACTTTTAATAAGCGCTAAAAACTAAGTTCTAAAATTTTAAAACTCTAGAAAGCACTCTGATCTTTGTTACCACCTTACGATTAGTCTTCACCTTATTATAAGTTTCTTTATACAAAGATTTTGAGCTTATTAAATCATTTCTTTCTAACTGCAGTATTAAAGTCTTCTTCTATTCTATGTTCTACTCCTGTTCTACCATATCTATGTTCTATATTGTTTCTTATCTAGAGTAACAATCTTTCTGACAATCTTACATCTAAAGTGCCTCTATTTGCTGACAACTCAACTATATACTCTTGTCTTAACAACTATATACTCTTGTTTTAACAAAAAGTCTTTAACTTTTAATCACTTAAAATGAAAAGCCAAACTTTACCCAGATCACTTTTCTGTAACAGCTTGTGGCTTGCCTCTAACTCAGTTTTATGGTTCTGAGGCCAGCTGGTAGTCAGATTTCCCAAACTCTCTAGTATCTGTGTGCTGAGTACTACCTGTGGTTTGAGTAAAGTTCTTTAACCAATTTTAAAAATGACTCAAGTATCAAAAACTATATAACACAAAAAATCATCAAAATCATCAAGTTCTTTAAATTGTTAACATTCATTGTAAAGTAACTTTTCTTCTGTTGAGTCCTATCTTTTGCAAAGTTCACCAGACCTACTAACTCTTTGTGAGACTAATGACCTGTCTTATCATGTGATCTTGACCTGGAAATTTTCATTTGTAAGAATTCACCTATTTGTCAGATTTGAATCTACAGACTATTGTTTTTGTGTGCTTTTGTTTAGCACCACTTAGTTCTATAATCTCTATAATCTCTTAGTTCTATAATATTCTCTTTGTTCACTCTTTCATCTCAAGACTAGTCTTCTAATCTTGTCTTTTAAAATTAACTCTTACTTCCAATCTTTCTTGGAAACCATATATCAAATCTGTTGCAAAATTAGCATCTGCAAAGATTGAATCTCTTTATCAAGCTCGACACTTTTTTACTCCTGATTCTATTCTTTATCTCTAAAAATCTCAAATCTGTCCTTATATAAAATACTGTTGCCATATCTAGAGCTAATCTTCCTTTTTTTTTTTTTAAATTAGGTGCAAAAATCCATTGTAAACAGGGTTGGCAAAAACCCAGGATATTTTGAAATAAAAACCAGCACAGCGGGGTTTTTTGAGTATTTTTGGGCTTTATTTTTATTTCGTATCTGTTAAATTTTTCTTTTGTTTTTGTTTAATAATATTGAAAATCAGAAAAATTTTCTACTTTATTTAAATTGAACTTTATTTAAAATATGTTTTATATAATCATCAGCCAATAACCACGAGGCCATATGTCCATTTTTTGTGTTTCGAGAAAATCAAGTTTTAAAATTTTATTTGGGAAGACTTTCTGCCAGAATGTCCCACTAATTTTTTTAATATTTTTATAAGTTATATTATTCTTGAGACTAGATTTATTAGGCACATACCCCAATGGTTGTTGAATATTTATTGATAATAAATAGAAAAAATACAAAATGTGGACATACGGCCTCTTGGTTCTCGTCTGACATAATGTTATTTAATAATTTATTATTAAATAATTTTTCAAATTATTATGAAAAAGAATTCGAAACATAATTTAAAACTGTGATAGAAAAAAAAAATTTATGTAAAATCTATATGTATTGATTTATTTTAGATTTAAAAGTAATATTTTTTATAATTAAAAATATCAATGAGAAATAAAAAAAAAAAATGTTGGAGAATGAGAGAAAGTTTAATCAAAATTGTGATAATGTATTTCCAAATAATAATTTAAATATTAGTAAATCTACTCAATAGCATTTATTGTTGGCTATAATAGTTAATAATAATAGTTAATAATAATTTATTTAACAATAATAGTTACTAATTAATTTAGTTAATAATATAACCGTTATAATGTTAATGTTGGTTATAATAGTTCATAAAACTATAAAATAAGTTTATTTATTTTTTTCGGCGGGTTTTTAAAAGCCAACCCTGATTGTAAACATAGTTAGACCTGCTCTTATAGCCAATCTCCAACCATTGTCACATCATTTTAATGCTGCTTCTCTTTCTCTTTTCTATAAATACTACAATGAGCGCTGCAATAAAGAGCTAGTGTCTTATGTGCCATCTACTAAAATTCATTCTTGTGTTAATCGCCATTCAACTAAGTCTCATTTTTTTTACTATGACTGTTTCTAAGTTCTCCAAAAATTCTTATTTGTTTAACTTTTTTCCTTGAATATCATTTCTTTGTAATTTTCTCCCTTCTTGTTTTCCTGATTTATTTAACTTGTAATCTTTTAAGTTGTCTGTTAAACATTATCTTGCTTTATAAACTTCATTTTTTCTCTTCCAGTAACTTCCACCTCTAATAGTGGTTGTTTGCAACCTTGTTGGAAATAAGAATAAATTTCAAACTTCTATAAAACAAAAATTTTTTGAACAATTTTACTCAATAAAAAAGTTAAACCTTTTGAAAATTTGTTTGTTTGTTTGTAATCAACAAGTTTTTTTGTTGCCTCTAAATTTGTTTTGAAATTTAAAAAAAGTATTTTGCTTAAAGAAATATAAGTATAATATGATACAATATAATTGTAAACTGTTTTACAATTATGTTCTAATTATTATGAAATGTAACAAATACCTTTTATTAGTGATTGGTTGATGTAACAAATAATCATGGTTTTCAATAGTGAATAAAACCAAAATATCATTATTAAGAATAAATATAAATAAATGATTGACAAGAAAGAAGTTACTCATGCAGAAACATTACCAAAAATGTTACCAAAGTAAAGTAACACAAGTATGAATTTTAGTAGATGGCACAAGAGACGCTAGCTCTTTAGAGCAGTGCCCATTACAGTATTTGTAGAAAAGAGAAAGAGAAGCAACATTACGACGATGTGACAGAGGTTGAAGGTTGGCTGCAAGAGCAGGTACAACTATGTTTACAATGCGTTTTTGCACCTTTTCTAAAAGAGAAAGGGCATCTTTAGAAGATCCGCCCCAGATATGGCAACAGTATTCCATACAAGGCCGGATTTGAGATTTATAGAGATAGAGAATAGAATCCAGAGTAAGAAAGTGATGAGCTCGATAAAGAGAAGCAACTTTAGCAGATGCTAATTTTGCAATGGATTTGATATAAAGTTTCCAAGAAAGATCAGAAGTAAGAGTTAATCCTAGAAGATGAAGGGTAGGAGACTCATCAAGTACATTACCGTTCATAAATATAGGAAGGTCTAAATCATTGCGATAACGATTGGCCGTGTGTCATTGATGTACCTATCACCAGCCACTGTGAGCCCCATGCTGTAGCAGAAGTGAGATCCTTTTCAAGCTCAGATGCCCCCTGCAAGCAATCAGAGGGAGTTGGCTTCTTATCGTGACAAGAATAAATGGTAGTATCATCAGCGAACAATGCCACCTTAGATGTGAGAATATCTGGAAGATCACTAATGTAAATTAAAAAGAGTATAGGGCCAAGGATTGAACCTTGGGGAACCCCTGAGGTTACAGAATAAGAAGAAGATTGCTGTTCATCAAGGACAACTTTTATACTACAATTGGAAAGAAAGGATTCAATAATCTTAAAGATGTTTCCAGATACACCGTAAGAAGAAAGCTTATGGAGAAAACCAGCATGCCAAACTTTATCAAACGCTTTAGAAATGTTGAGAGCAATGGCCTTAACCTCTCCACCTTTATCTAATGCACGATAAAACCTATCGGTTATTACTGATAGCAAATCAGCCGTAGAACAAGAAGATCGAAATCCATATTGATGATCAGAAAGTAGGTTATGAGATTCAAGATAAGAGATTAAGTGTTTGTTAATTAAAGATTCAAAAACCTTGCTTATGATAGGAAGAAGACTAATGGGACGGTAGTTAGACAAATCAGATCGCTCTCCAGAATTTTTAAAAATAGGGATAACAAATGCTGCTTTCTAGCAGGCTGGAAAACAAGACTCTGATAAGCACTTGCTAAATAGTTTTGAAAGGATAGACGACAAATTTGCACAAAAAACAATAGTTCAGAATAACTGTTAAAAATCTGCATCTGAAGAAAAACAAACTTGAAAAAAGGAGCTATGCTGGCATACAATTTAAGTGTGGTAAGGAAACCTTGCTTAAAGAGTATGTTAAAGAATAACTCTTTCATAAGTCTCCAATAGAAACAATTTAAACAGTTGGTGCTCTCGGTAGGCATTCATACACAAAACGAAAAAAAAACTTTTTCAACTACTGGTTTTGATATATTGCCTAGTTAGAAACATCTCAGAATTTAAAATAGACAATGTCTTCAACAGACAATTGAAGAGTTTCTCTTGATTCTTTTCCATTACACCAAAAAGCTTTCAGTTTTAATTGTAACTCATGTCAATTCTTTCATTTTAAAATAGATTTTTAATGCTGCAATATTTTTTTATTGTTGTGTTTACTTCAGTCTATTTCAGGCTATTAAACTGACAACGCAAAATATATTGGAGAACGTTTTTTTAGATAAAAACATTGAAAATATACAAATGAAAATAAATTTTGGATTTAATGGTAGTGAAAGCCATGAAATATTTAACTAATAAGATTTTGTTAACATTAGCAACATTATACTGACATATTTGTCTATTTTCACTTGAAACAGAAGCAGGTTTGTTAATATGGTTGCCAAAGTCACAAAATGCCCCACTTAGTCACAAAGTGCTGAGTCTTTAAATGAGAAAAGAATCAAGAAAAACTCTTCAATTATTGTCTGTTTTAAATTCTGACATTTAAGAGTTGAAAAATAAAGGTTTCCTTATGTTAAGAGGGAAAATAATTTAATGTAAAGGTGAAAGTGCAATCATATATGATGGTTATGAAAGCAGTGAATCTTTTTTTAGGAGTTGGAGGTGCACATTGTGATTTAGGCACATGTTCAAAGGATCAGTGTTTGAATATTGAAAGAATTAAAAATGGTTTTGTAATCAATCAAGACACTATAACTATGAATGAAATACTTAACATATTTGAACAAGACAGTTCTTTACTTAAAAAAAACAACAAAAAAACGATTATATAAGTGCCAGAAAAACTTTAAAACTAACTTCCACCTGTGATGTAAAATTAATACAAATAAATTGGTATCTTTTAATAGTGTTCATATTATTCTATATTTTTAATATGTGAACATACTTAATAATAAAAATTGTTACATTTAAAAATTAATGATATTTTTATAGGTGCTTTACTTGGTACATTTGACAATTTCATGAGGACTGTTGTACATGTGAAAGCTAGTGTTTTTGATTGGTCTTAGTCCCAGTTCAGTGCTTCAAATAGATTTCTGAAGCAAGCAGACACTTCATTATAAAAAGAAATATTAAAATAAACAGGTATAAAATGGGACTACTCTGATACAATAGGAAAAAAAAGAACAGCAGCAACAGGTTTTATAGCTAGAAAACTATTGCACAAAAATCATATAGGGATTTAATTATTGCACAGTTTCCTGTTCAATATCATGCAACAATTCAACAGTTTGAATTGGTGCTCTCAGTTTTTTTCTCAGTTTCACTCTCAGTCAATTCTTTGAATATTTTCCTCAAAAAGAAAAATGTAGATCAATATAAAAACTATTGTACAGATTTTTCATTTTCACGAGTTTCCACTTGTTACAAAACATTTTCACGAGTTTCCACTTGTTACAAAACATTTTCACGAGTTTCCACTTGTTACAAACATTTTCACGAGTTTCCACTTGTTACAAAACATTTTCACGAGTTTCCACTTGTTACAAAACATTTTCACGAGTTTCCACTTGTTACAAAACATTTTCACGAGTTTCCACTTGTTACAAAACATTTTCACGAGTTTCCACTTGTTACAAAACATTTTCACGAGTTTCCACTTGTTACAAAACATTTTCACGAGTTTCCACTTGTTACAAAACATTTTCACGAGTTTCCACTTGTTACAAAACATTTTCACGAGTTTCCACTTGTTACAAAACATTTTCACGAGTTTCCACTTGTTACAAAACATTTTCACGAGTTTCCACTTGTTACAAAACATTTTCACGAGTTTCCACTTGTTACAAAACATTTTCACGAGTTTCCACTTGTTACAAAACATTTTCACGAGTTTCCACTTGTTACAAACATTGTACAGATTTTTATTTAAAATAACAAAAAACTCCTAAATTGTCAATTTAACAAACACCATTAACTGAATGTGGATATTATTTAATTAAATTTTTTTTGGACAAGAGATACAACTCAAAATCATTCTGCAAATTTTGGTATGAATGAGAAATATTTTCATAATCAAAATATAATATATATATTAATTTTAACATATTATAGTACTTCTTTTGATAATTTTTATTGTTTTTGTCATTGATGTACCTATTTTATATATTTGTCATTGATGTACCTATTTTATTGCATTGATGTACCTTTGTATTACAAAACATACGTAGATATTTATAAACATTTATATATAACATTTTGTTATAACCAATAAGAAAGTAAAATTTATGAAATTTTCAATATTTTGTTTTTTTGAATTATGACCTAAATATCCTGCAGCAAAATTATTTTTTAGTTTTCCTCAAATTTACACAAAAAAACCTTTCCAAAAAGTCTTTAATCAACCCCATAGCACTTTCTATTTAAAAATTATGAACAAATGTCAGTGAAAACAGCTGTTTGGCCCACTGTGCTATTTGTGCATGCTTATTATTAACCATATTATATTTAAAAACTGGTGTCACTCCTTTGATCAGAATTCTGTTTGAGTGACACCATCTTTATCAATTATTTAGTTATTATTATTAAATATTAATAATTAATTTACTCATTATTTATTATTTTATATTATTATTATTATTTTTATGTATGTATGTATGTATGTATGTATGTATGTATGTATGTATGTATGTATGTATGTATGTATGTATGTATGTATGTATGTATTATATATATATATATATATATATATATATATATATATATATATATATATATATATATTTATATATATATATATATATATATATATATATATATATATATATATATATATATATATATATACATCTTTATTAATCAATTATTTTTACTTACTACAATTAATAGAGTTATGAATTTTTATTATTATATTTATTAGTGTTATTATACATTATTGTATGATTTAAAAAGGAAATATTAAAAATATTATTGTATGATTTAAAAAGGAAATATTAAAAATATTATTGTATGATTTAAAAAGGAAAATAAATATCTTATTGGTGTTGTTGCTGTTGTTGTTCATTAGACTTTTTATACCTTTCCAGGTTTCAAAAAATTTTTTTACATTTTCTGAAGTTTTTTTTTGAAATGTATTTTTTTACTCAGCTTTATTAGATTAATTATGGTATTTTTATAGCGTTTAAAGATAGTTTAATTATATTTGGAAGTATCGATAAAGTACGTACACAGTAAAACCACTAATTTAGGCCCCCTCCCCCTTGTACAAATCTGTACGCTTTCAAAGCCCCCCTCTCCTTCTGCGTATATATGAATTTTTTTTTTCAAAATAAAACCCTCTTTTTCCTAACGCATAAATACTTAAAAACATTAGAAACAAAAAAAACATTTAGTTTATTTGATATTTCTCTGTACTTAATTAAAACTTAAAACTAAATGTACTTATTGAAATCTTAAAATGTTACATCATATTTTAACATTTTAAGAAAAATGATAAAAATGTATGTATGTATATATATATATATATATATATATATATATATATATATATATATATATATATATATATACATATATATATATATATATATATATATATATATATATATATATATATATATATATATATATATATATATATATACATATATAAATATATATATATATATATATACATATATATATATATATATATATATACATATATATATATATATATATATATATATATATATATATATATATATATATATATATATATATATATATATATATATATATATATATATATATATATAAATATACAGTAGCTTTCATAAATTTAGACGCATTCATTTTTTTTTTCATATATGTAAGAAAATACTCAAAATAAAAATAAAATAAAAGTGCTACCGCTATGTTTGATATATAATTTAAAAGAGGAAACGAAACTCTATTATAGAGTACCTTAATTTTTTTTACAGGATGTTTATTACTCATTTTATACCGATTAACACAAAAAAGTTAATTGATAAACTTGATTTTATTTTGTTCATAAATTTAGACGCACAATTAAAAAAGTCTTATATCTTGTTAATTGATAGTTAATTAGTAGTTTTTTTCTTATATTTCTCATTAATAGGCCTAAATTAATTAATTTTGTCAAAAAACCTTATATAAATATGACTTACCTGGAATTATTTAATCATTATTTAATAAATAAACAAAAGTTAAGTTAGTTTTGCACTAAAAAAACGTAAAAAATGGGCAAAAGACGTATTACTCAAGGTGAAAGATGGCAAATTATTGCGCACATCAAAGAAGGAACCAAAAGTAATAGAGAAATCGCCAAGTTAATTGGAGTTTCTGAGAAATGCGTTCGGACAACGAAACAAAAGTTTCTTCACACTGGTGGTGCCAGCAAGAAAACGAGGCCAGGTAGACCCTTGTCAACCACGAGAAAGGATGATAGTGTTCTTTTTAGAGCTGTCAGAGCTAATCCAAGAATTAGTTACAAAGAATTGACCACAGAATTCAATACAACGCGAAATACATCTATTTCTCAAAGCACAGTCCGCCAAATACTTATCAAATACAAGATTGGAGTCTACACTGCTTTGAAGAAACCGCTTCTGCGTCCATATGATAAACAAAGGAGACTAAAATGGTGTCGTCAAAGAAGGTATTGGACAATAGATCAATGGGAAAACATTATGTGGAGTGATGAGAGTAACTTTGAGCTTATCAATCGCAAATCTAACATAACAGTCAAAAGAATGGCTCACGAAAAGTATTACGCCAGGTACATTAGACCAACTGTACAAAGTGGAGGAGGCTCGATAGGAATCTGGTCATGCTTTAATTACAATGGTGTTGGTATGTGCCAAACATACACCGGAAGAATCAACTCTAGAATATACGTAGAAGTACTGGAAAACAACCTAATTCCATCAATTGACCTGCTTATGCTCAATAATAAACCATGGAAACTTCAACAAGATAGCGCTACTGCACATACTGCATACTATACAAAGGAGTGGTTCAACGATAATAATATTATGACAATACCGTGGCCTCCATATTCACCTGATTTGAACCTGATTGAAAACATTTGGGCTTGGATTGATCGTGAATTAGCAAAGGTTCAAATTTCCACACTTGGTCAGCTGAAGGAATTCCTTAAGGAGACCTGGTATGGGGTCCCAGAAGGATGTGCAAAAATCTTGTTGAGTCTATGCCTAAAAGAGTTCTTAGTTGTATTAAAGCAAAAGGCGGATACACAAAATATTGATTGGTTCATAAATTACGCCTTCTAATGTATCGTGCGTCTAAATTTATGAATAATTTTTTTTGTCTAATTTTTTTAATACCATGTAGTTGTACCTAATTATTACTTAGTATTTCATTTTTTTTTGTAAACTTTTTTTAAATTTTGTATTCTGTATGTATTTATCTGATAAATAGAAAAAAAACTAAACCGAAATCTTTTTTCGTCATTGTTTTATCGTTAAAATACCTAAAATTTTCTATTCTCAAATATGAGTGCGTCTAAATTTATGAAAACCACTGTATATATATATATATATATATATATATATATATATATATATATATATATATATATATATATATATATATATATATATATATATATATTATTATTATTATTATTATTAATACTATTATTATTATTACAATTATTGCCATTATTATTATTATTATTATTATTATTATTATTATTATTATTATTATTATTATTATTATTATTATTATTACTAGCTGATCTGACCCGTAAAAATACTGTCTTTATTAGTCTAATCCACACTGACCTTTTCTATACTTTTTCCTTATATATATCCTAGCTTTCCGAAAATAAAATATAGGTCTTTACTAAACATACCATTTCTATACTTATCTCTATACTTCTACACCAATCATTTCTATACCTATTATTTGTTTACTTCAATATTTTTACATAAAACAATTCATTTTAAAAAACTGCTTTAAGAACAAAAAAATTAACATGCGCACCTTTTCCGAATACCTAAAGCTTATAAAAGATTTATAATTAGGTTTAATTTTCTTCTAAACGTATATCATTGATAGATCAGTGGTTTTGGTGGATTAAAGACATTCCCATAATAAATTTTGAACATTTTTCAATTTTGCTGTATTTATAGCAATAACTGAAGCAACAATTATATAATAGTATATATCTATAATAATTATATAATTATTTATAGCAAAAAATAATAATATAGCAAAAAAATTTTATAAATGTTAAAATAAAATTTAAAAGTTTTCTCAATTTTATAGATTTATTATACACTATTGTTTCATATACTACCTGCAAACTCAGCATATGCTTAAGACGTTTACACTTAAAGACGCTTGTATGCAGCGCTGTGCAAATGGCAGAACTGAGAAGATCTTAGACCATTAAAAACTATAAACTATAAAACGCTAAAGGATCGTCTATAATATATGCAACCCTAAATTTATTTAAAAAAAAAGGAGATCTTAAGTTCTTTTGGGTGGTAATTTTCATTAAACTTAATGAGTTATTTTGATTTTATATTTAACTTACGACTCTGCGAGGGAAAATTTTAGTCTTTTTTGTTATGTTCATTTGTGAAATTTAGAGTTGCATAATTTATGGACAATTCCTAATCTAAAGGTTAAGCCAAAAAATAATGGAGTATAATACTACTTTGATGGTTATCTAAATTCTGTTGTTGTTGCACACTCAGTTTAGAATAATAAATTCAATAAAATGGTTTAATTTAAATATAAAATTAGAATTTTCAATTATGTCCTTATTAAAAACATACTTTTTAAATCCCCTTACTGTTTAAAAAAAAGTTAAGGTTTAATTTTTGTATTTAAAATGCAACTTAAAACAACTTTATAGTTCTATAGATTTTATTTTATATATAAACATGTTGTATACTCATTTTACTTGCACAAACTCAACTTATTTGTAAAAAAAAAATTGAAATGTAAAACTAAAATTTCAATGACGCATACACTTAATTTCCCCCTGTTTTTTGATGTTTTTAGAAATTTTAGCTTTTTTAAATATCTTTTTGTTTGTTAGAGTGTATACTATTGTTACATATGTTTGTATAAAATCTCTATAAAACTTTACAAGTATATTATATTTTAAAAAATCTAAAAAAATTAAAAAAAAAAGTTGCCAGTGGTAGGATTCAAACCATTCAGAAAGGCTTTTTTATTCAGAAGCTCTGCGTGCTACCCACTCGGCCAAGCTGGCACATTGACTTTGGCACAAAATTTTAAAGCTATTTAATAATTTTTTTTTTTCGGAAATAAATGCTATAGATCAAAATTAAGGAGAGGTTGACGCAGTGCAATTTTCAAGTTAAAAAAGTCAAAAAAGATAAACTCTAAAACTTGATACATGTTTAAGTATGTTTTAAGATTACATAATTTGAAGTTTACGTACGTTTGATATTTGCATACACTTTCATTCACATTATCTTATAAAACAAAGTGCTGCGACTCTTTCTTGCTATTACCTAGTTTGCGATGGCTCCCAAGAGTTTTGTCTCAAACATGCTTGAAAGGGCACTAATACTATTAAGTTTGCAAAGATCTTTTTAAGAAATGGTATACTAAATAGAAGAAACAAGTATTTAAACAAAGCTTAAAAACAAATTTTAAAATCATTTTAGTGATAAAAATAAAACAAAAACAAAGAATATCTTGATTTTCAAAAAATAAAAAGCGATCTAGTATATGAAACAACAAATACATCTCAATTAAATACAAATACAAATATGTTAAAAACTTTTTAAAAATACAAGCACGACAATATAATATTACCAAATACAAATACCAATACGCATTTGACTCAAACTCTGGTTATTGGTATTGCAACCTTTTAGTTATTGGAAACTATTATAACATTATGCAACTGAAAATACTTTTTCAATGTAAAGTATTCTATCATATTTTATATCAAAGATAAAGGAGCCCATCACTTATTTTCATTTTCATTCACAAAATAAAAATTATGATTTTTTTAGTTTTATCATGAAATCAAGAATGTTATAACTCAAAAAGTATAATTAGTAACAATTTATATAAAGTTAAAAGCACAAAAAAAAATTAAAATAAATTTTATAAAAAGTTGTTGGGTTAAATAATGAGAGTTATTTTTGTTAGTTGTTAACAAAAGTTTTTTATTACCAAAAAAGTTTCAACATAATGATGATAAAGATGATGATGATGATGATGATGATGATGATGATGATGATGATGATGATGATGATGATGATGATAATAATGAGGATGATGATGATAATAATGAGGATGATGATGATAATAATGAGGATGATGATGATGATGATGACAAGAAGAATGTGTAGAGTTTCTATAAAAACTGTATAGAAACACAACAAATTTGTATAAAAACTCGGCGCGGTATAGAAATACTACATACATGTATAGAAATCTGACACATTATGTATAGAAAAGCTACATCGCAAGGTAGAGTTTCAAAAAAGAGGTTTTTTTTCATAATTTACCGTTTGCCATTTATATTGATTTAGTTCAGCCATATTTTCCGCAAAGTAATATTAGATATCAGAAAATAAGAAAAGTGCTATGCATGGTGTTATAAATATATTTCTTTTTTTGAACAAATTCTTTAATTAAGTTTTAATTTTTTATTAGCTTTCTATTTAAATAATGCATTAATTTATATTATTCAACATCTAAGAGTTGTATTGAAACTATTTATAGATATCATTATCACTATTTAATACATATATAAAAGTGCATAATATATTAGGTACATATGTTAAGTATATATATATACAACCTCGGAATTAGGAAAAATGAAGTCAGCAATAATTTGCCAAACTCAATTTTTTAGAGGTCAGCATCAGGTTGGCAAAAAAAATTTGATACAAATACTTTATACACAAGTTTTTAATTTTTTTTTATTGATCTTCAGTATTTATCAATGATAAAGTTTTCCAGTTTTAAAATTTTTTTCTTCATACAACTGCATAAAAGGAAACAACCAATTTTTTTTTTTTATCTAAATTAAATTGAAAGTTGACTTAAAGCAAATGATTATCTAACAATATGTTTTAAGGAGTAATTTGTATTTGTCATCAAAGAAAATTGAAGCTTGGCGCATACAAGGCCTATAAGTTTACTCTCATGACATTGCAGCCAATTCAAAATTGTTTATTAAACTTGCAAAGTTTAAGAAACCCTTGCGTATCTTACACTCGTGCAGACCTAACACTTGTGCTTATGCCAAATTTAGTGTATACATAACAAATCTATAACTACAAAAAGTAGATTGTTGCTATGCAAAAAAAATAGGTATCCATAGCAACTAAATAAAAAATAACGCCTTCATAAGAAGCTCAAACCTTATATTGGTACTCATGACAAACAAAGTGAATGTAGCATTAATATTAAATTAATTATTAATTGTCTCAAAATTGGCCATTCTGGCCCGCTGTGCAACAGTATCTTAGTTAAAAAACACAAACAGTCATTATCAAATTAAAGCAATAGTTGCTTAATAAACTTTTATTGCAAAAATAAAAACAATAACAATAATAAAATAGAACGCCAATTGAAATGCAAATGTTTTTGTACTAACGAACAGGTTTCATAAATAAAAAATTATTTGCATATAAAAATGTCTTAATGAAAAAATTAAATGACAATATTCTGTCATAATTCTTTTTCTTGGTCTTTTTTTTTTTATTACCAATTAAAAACTTGGCAAAACTTTTCATTTAATTACACAAAATTTAAAATATAGTACGCTGTTCCGCATTAACTATGCACATCTTACTTCTAATAAATGTCTATTTGAAATTTCGCCAATTATGCAACTCATTATAAAAAATCAAAGATCACATAGTTCAAATTTACTTAGTATAAATAGTGTTTGCTTTTACGCTATTCCAGTTTTTGAATTGAAATGGCAATGACAACCTCAGGTTCGAGAGTTACTTTAGAAACATTTTTGAAGTGGGAGAAATAATGATTAATGTGGCAAAGAAACAATAGAAGAAAATGAAACAACATATGCTGTAAAAATATGGTGTAAAATTTGTTCTCAATATAAAAAGGAACTACTTCGCAAGATTACAGGTCAAGTAAGAATATCAGCATTGTGGTATATATATGGAACAGGAAATGTGAAACTAAGCAATATATGTATCTTTATTAAATTTATTGATTTATATAAATATATATTATTAATTTTTTTAGGCTATAAGACATTTTGAAGAAGGAAACTGCCATAAACTTGCACTGCAGCTTGAAAATAACCCCATTCAAGAAGAAAAAGTAATGTCAGTTTTAAATGTTTTAATCTCTAGTAAGGGACAGGAAAATTTGGTTAATATCATGCACAATAAAAAAAGGACTCTTATATTAAATTAACAGAGATTGCATACAAGCTTGCATTAAAACCAAACCTCCCCTTTACTGCCTTTACATTTACTGTCCTTAAAAGATGTGGTGTGAAGATTATTAAAGGTAATATTAATAAAATAATTTAATGCTAGAAACAAGTTTAAAATGTAATATAAATCTTTATATCTTAAAATAAAAAATCTGTAAAGTTTAACATGATGAAATATTTTTATTTCTTTAAGGTCATGATGGTAGAAAAACTCCGTTGGAGATAATTGCTGAATTGATAAGAGCTCCATTGGAGATAATTGCTGATGTTGTAATGGAGAATGTTGTTATTATTATAAAAAAAAGCAAACTTTTTTTCAATATTAGGTGATGGACCTCAAGCTAGAAAAACCAAAAATGAGAAAGAAATGGTTTTAATTAGGACAGAAGTTAATGGTAAAAATTGAAAAAAAAGCTTTTTAGAAATAATTGCATCTTTACAAAAATTATTAATTACATGTTCCTTTTTTAGACGCACTACTGTGATTACTTGCATCTCTTTTAGAAATAACTAACTTTGGAGGGATTTGCACAGAAGCAATAAAAAAAGTGATTGATATTATTTTTTTATATCAAAAATGTTAGTCTTTATCTAATGACGATTACAAACATAAAGTTGTGGCGTGCACAAGTGATGGTGCTGCTGTTAACATAGGAATAAAGACTAGGGCTGTACCGGATTTAATTTTTCCAAATCCGGCCGGAGCCGGATTTGCCGGATTTTTACTAACAGATCCGGCCGAAATCGGAGCCGAAGCCGGATTTTGAAGCAAAACTACAGGAACCAAAATCCTGTATATCCCTACTTGGTGTTGAAAATGGTCAACAATGTTGACTATTTAGATCACCAAGTGACAGTTCCCGACGGGCATTTGTTTTTAAAAGTTACGATCTAAATGTATTTTAAATGTCTTTTAAACGTCTTTTAAACATTAATGTTTAAAAGACGTTTAAAAGACATTTAAAACACATTCAGAACGTAACTTTTAAAAACAAATGCCCGCCGGGTTGTTTTCTATTAAACATCATTTTTGTTGTTTAAAAGTTTTATAGCAATTTCTATAGAAATTAATAGACATTTTATATAAATTTTATAGAGTTTCTATAGGCCATATGTTTCAAAAATTTAGAGAAATTCTACAGAACTTTTTTTCCCGGGATGTTGTCACTCCTCCACTGTAGTGAATCAGCGTGTCTATATATTTCTGATTCTTCCAGATATTGGCTTAGCTGAGTGTCAATGCCTGTTGGTAATTGTTGTTCATGTGCTGTGCCACAAGCGGGCGTAGACTGAATAATTTCATCTATATATATTGCCATTGTAATGATGATAATGTATAAGAATTATCCAGCCGGGATTGTTTTGCTGGATTTTCTTTATTTTTTTCAATCTAAAAAGGTTTCTCCTCAATGCCTTTGAAACGCTCATCTAATGAGTTGATTAGGATTGACTTCATAGTCTTTACACCTGCATTATTGCAGAATATCGTGTGTCTTCTCTTCAGAATTTTTTGTTGCGTTCTTGTTTGAAATTAGGCTTAGCTTATTAAATTGTAAAAAAATGTAAATACAGATACCAAAACAAACATGAAGTTCAAAAATTAAGTATTATGTATACATGTTATCACGGGTAAGAAAGATGTAATAAACATCCAGAAATCCGGCCAAAATTATGCCGGATTTCCTAACATTTTGCCGGAGCTGGATTTGGGCCGGATTTGTAAAAATGGCCGGATTTCGGCCGGAGCAGGAGCCGGAGCCGAAATTCGGTACAGCCCTAATAAAGACAGGGTTACTAACCCGTATGTCAGCCAACCACCAATGGCTGCTTAAAATTCATTGCTCAAAACATAGAATTGAATTAGCGATAAAAGATGCACTTCATGATTCAGCATTTAAAAAAGCTGATGAAACCTATTACGTGGTTTTCAAGTTTGTTTCAGGTTTGTGAGTCATTGCCGAAGAGAACACAAATGACTTTCAGCCTTATGGAAACCCTTGGTAACTGTTTTCGATAACGTTTGGGCAGATCAATTAAACACACAGTTTACAGATCAATAGAAGAGCTAAAGTAAAAATAGTTATACAGATCAATAGAAGAGCTAAAGTAAAAGTATTATTAAAAAAATTTAACTCATATCAATTTTTATGTTTGGTATGTTGTAACCTAGACATATTGGAATTAATAACTCCTATATCAAAAATGTTTAAAAATGAAGGTTTAATGCCATACGAGTTTGAGTCTATGATAGAAGAGACAAAGTTAAACCTAAAGGATGCTATTAATATAACGCAGGATGAAGAAAGGTCGTTAAGTCATGTAGCTTCATTTGAATAATTGAACAACCAGATATTGTTGCATTGCAATGTTTCAATGCAAAAAATTGCCATTAACTTAAAAAAGACCATTGGCAGATTGAAGTCAAGTTACAAATGACAGACGTGAATAAAGAGTCTATAACAGCAGCTATTGCTAAAAAAAATAATGTCCTTGAAAAACTGTCCTACTTACGTCACGATTTACTAATTCACGTAATCAAGTATATATAAATATGAGGTGGTTTGATCCAAATTATTGGGAAATTGAAAACAAAACAAAACAAATTCAAGAATTATATATGTATTTTAAAGAGCCTTTAGACAGAAGTGGATTTTTAATAAACAATTGCTTAAAAGAGTTTAAAAAATTTAAGAACTTTGTGAAAGTCAACTTTCAAGGTAAAGAAGCTAATCACATATTACAAAAGTTTTTAATGTAAAAAAGATTACATAAAAAACTAGAAGGGAAGAGTATTCGCATTTGTGCAAAATTGCATGTTTAAAATATATTTTAAAAGTCGATAAACTTTTTTTATATTATTAGAGCTCCTGGATAACAAAGACTAGGAAGAATTAAATTTTTTGTGGCATTAAAAACCTTTTTTTGGGACTCCGCATCCTTATATATATATATATATATATATATATATATATATATATATATATATATATATATATATATATATATATATATATATATATATATATATATATATATATATATATATATATATATATATATATATATATATAGATATAGATATAGATATAGATATAGATATAGATATAGATATATATAGATATAGATATATATATATAACTATAAATATATATATATATACACACATATATATACATATATATGTGTGTGTGTATGTATATATTAGGGTGTGTGTATGTATATATTAGGGTGTTCCAAAAAAATGACTTTTTTGAATTTCAACTAACATTGCTTTTCATAAGGTGCCCCAACCTTGATATTACTAATAATTTTTTTTTTTTTCATGATTAGATTACTCCATGACTTCCCTCAATGGGTCCAAAGGTCATTTTTTGCCCATTTTTTGCCCATATTTCGGACTAATTGAGGGGAGTGTTACCATTATCCAAATTAATTTTTCTTTCTTTTTTTTTGTTATTTTATCTTTTTGAAGAAAATAAAAATATAATGTTAAGCTTAATTTGTTTTTTTATTTGAACAATGAAGATCAAAAAATTCAAAAACATTGATTTATTTTACTATATTTCACTACCTTTTACTACCTTTGTCCTATGTACCATTTTAATGTGTTTTCTGTTATATTTTAAATACGCGTATAATTGTTTCATTTTGTGAACAATTATATTTTACCTTGTGTATGCAATTTGATTTTTAACTTATTTTATATTTTTGGTTACCATTTATCTTTTTAGTAACTAATTAACTTAAAAAAAAGTTATTTTATAGTAAAATGCCACCAAAAAAGAAGTTGAAGCTTACTCGAAATAAGGCTGAAGTATTTCTAGTAAAGAAAGTTAGAGAAAATCTTTCATGTTATAAACTTCCTACTGGCATAGAGGTTTTGCAATACTTACCTATATCTAAGAAACTTGAATCCCAAAGTAAAGAAAACGGTTTTAATTAGGTGTCATTTCGAAATTAATTCATTTGAGCTCAGATGCCCTCCACAAGCTGACTGTTGTGTAATGTCTAAATTGGTAAGGCCATGGAATCTTGCAGGGTTCCCTATCATAACCTTGGAAAGTATCAGGTAAATTATGAATTCAAAATTTATCAACAAATTTATTTTTATCTTTATTTTAAACATTGAATAAATTTTGCATTTTAAAGAAAGAAGATTGATAAAATGGTGAACAACTATTACAAGTTAAAGAAGAATAGCAAAAGGAACAGCCCAACAGATACGAAAAGGAATGAGGCATTTTTTGAAGAAATGTTAAAATGCTTTTGGATTAGTAAAAAAAAAGAAGAACTAATTGAAGATATTATAAAAGACAGGAGAAGGACATCCGAAGCCAAAAATGAAGATATTGTGTTTATCTTAGACCAAATTGGAAATAGGATAGGAAGAATAGGAACAAATGATAAAAGGTTTACGTACACTATTAAGAGATTCCACAAAAAATTGTGCTCCATGTTAAACATGGAGATTAAAGTAAACAATGGTAACAATCTATACAGATTAGAAAACTCTTCAAGTAGTGATAATAATTCTGACTGTGAATATGTAGCAGATATAAAAAAAGAACAATCTACCTCTGTTGTTTTGTTACCAAAAAATATTTAAAAAAAAAACAGCTCTCACAGCAATAGGTGAAGGACTTTCAGTTAGACAACACACTGCAATAGTGGCAAGTGTTATTGCTAATTCAGGAGGTGATGTTACTAATTTTGCAATATCTTCTTCAATCGCATTTAGAGTTGCAGAAGAAGTTGTAACTAAAGAGGGAAAAAAGATTAAAAAGCACGTTACTGATCTTTTTAAATCTTCATCATTACCAATTATTCTCCATTTTGATGGAAAAATAGTTAAGGAGTTCACAAGCGGAATAGAACATCAACTTGACAGACTTGCTGTTTCCATCAGGATAGATGGACAGAGTGAGCTTCTTGGGGTTCCTCATTTGAGCTCTAGTACTTGAGAAACACAGAAGAATACAATCATAAAACTTCTTCATCAATTTGATATTTTTGATAAATTACAAGGATGCGTTTTTGATACAACTTCTGTAAATACTGGTAATAAAAAGGGTGTGTGCATTAGATTAGCTGCAGAGCTTGATAGACCACTACTTCTCCTAGCATGTAGGCATCACATCTATGAAAGGCATATTATTCACTGCTGGAACATTTATCCAAGCAGTAAAATAAATGGTCCAGATAATCCATTGTTAAAGAAGCTTAAAGATGTATGGAACTCAATTGATCAAAATTCCATTGTGTTAAACAAAGTAAAAATTGAAGATATTTCTGATAGCTGGCTGCAGGTACAGTTCAAAGAAGCCTTATCTTTTTCTCAAAATATTATCAGAATGAAAACAATGAAAAAGGTATTTAAAATTTTGAATAAAGTGAATACTCTATAATAAAATAAGTTTAGTAAGGTACTGTTTTGTGTCTAAATAAATAATCTTATTTAGGATGGATGTAGGTCTGATTATCTAGAGTTAGTGGAATTGACAACAATGGTTTTATCTGGTGATGAACAGTACAGGCTAAGAAAACCTGGGCCTGTACACCATGCCAGATTTATGGCAAAGGGAATATACTTTCTGAAAATGTATCTCCTTCTAAACAACATTTCTAGCTTGACAGATTTTGAGAAGAAAGAAATAAATGATATGGCATTCTTCACAGCTGTATTTTACACTGAGTGGTTTATAAAGGCTGAAATTCCGGCTGTCGCTCCATATCAGGTGACATTTCTATGTTTTAAAAGTTTTTAATCATTTTGCTTTTTATTACTTTTTTTTCTTTGAAAATTTTGTGTAATATTTCATAGTCTAAAAATCTTTAGGATATGAAAGCTCTTTGGCAGATGATGAGATACTCAAAAATCAATCCTGTCCAGGCAAAACCTGTTATAGAGTCTCTAAAGAGACACACCTGGTACATAGACCCAAATATTTTAGTTATGTCTCTTGTTGACAAAAATGTACAAGAACGGAGTGACATTGCCAAGAAGTTGTACTCAACCCCAAGACCTACAACTTATGCCATAGAAAGACATCAAGTTAATTTAAATATACTGAACTCCCTTATGTTTAATGATGATACTCCCCCAAGTTTGACCCTGCTTATAACTGACCAGAGTTGGTTAATTTTTCATATCTTAAACCATGCAAATGCTGAAGTACAGTGGCTTAAGACTCCATCTGAGACATGGGATCTAAATGACTATTACTTAGAATTCAAACAATTTGTGAATAATCTTGAAGTAGTAAATGACTGTAGTGAGAGGGATATAAAACTAGTTCAGGTAACTATTTTATATGTTTGGTCTTTAATGTTTATGTTAAAATCTTAATTTATTTTACAAGCTCATTACTTTTAAATATTCTTTAATAGGAGTTGATCAATAAATCGCATAATGAGGATAAAAGACAAAGTACCTTCCTCGTATCAAACAAATATAAGAGTGAAAGAACAATTAAAAAAAAATGTGATTATGTAAAGAATTCTTTGTTTACAAAATAAATTTATAAACATGAACTATGTTTGACAACTAATTTCTTCAGAAACTAATCATAAATATGATTTTATTATGTAAATATAAATATTTTAATACATAAAGTATCTTGTTAATAAGCAGAACACTAATATAGTGCAAAAAAGCTTAAAAATGCCTTTTTTTTAATTTTTTGGTCTTCATTGTTTGAGTAAAAAAAAAAAAAATTAAGCTTAACATATTTTTATTTCCTTCAAAAATATAAAACAACAAAAAAAAAAAAAAGAAAAATTAATTTGGATAATGGTAACACTCCCCTCAGCTAGTCCGAAATATGGGCAAAAAACGGGCAAAAAATGACCTTTGGGCTCATTGAGGGAAGTCATGGAGTGATCTAATCATGAAAAAAAAAAAAAATTTATTAGTAATATCAAGGTTGGGGCACCTTATGAAAAGCAATGTTAGTTGAAATTCAAAAAAGTCATTTTTTTGGAACACCCTAATAAATATATATATATATATATATATATATATATATATATATATATATATATATATATATATATATATATATATATATATTGAAACTAATTGTATTTTATATCAAAATCTAATTCATTTAAAATGCCACATCAGATTTTTAGACCAGCGACCATTAGAGTATTTGTAGAAAAGAGAAAGAGAAGTAACGACGATGTGATAATGGTTGGAGGTTGGCTGCATAAGCAGGCCCAACTATGTTTACAATGCGTTTTTGCACCTTGTCTAAAAAAAAAGGGCATCATTAGAAGATCCGCAACAGTATTCCATACAAGGACGGCTTTGAGATTTATAGAGAAAAAAAAAGTATCAGAGTAAAAAAGTATTAATCATACAGAGATACAACCTTTACATCATGATACAGAGATACAACCTTTACAGATGCTAATTTTGCAACAGATTTGATATACGGTTTCCAAGAAAGATTGAAAGTAAGAATTAATCCTAGAAGATAAATGGTAGATGACTTATTTAGTACGTTACTGTTTATAAATATAAGAAGATCTATATTATTGCAATAAATATTGGCTGAAAAACATTAGGTTTTATCTGAATTAAAGTTCACCAGCCTCTGTGAGCCCCATACTATAGCAGAAGTGAGATCCTTTTCAAGCTCAAATGCCTCTAAGCAATCAGAGAGCGTTGGCTTTTTATCATGAGAAGAATAAAAGGGAGTATCATCAGCCAACAATACCACCTTAAATGTGAGATTATTTGGAAAATTGTTAATGTAAATTAAAAAGAGTAAAGGGCCAAGGATTGAACCTTGAGGAACCCGTGAAGTTACAGAATATGAAGAAGAGTGCTGTCTGTCAAAGACAACTTTTAAACTACAATTTGAAAAGAAGGATTCAATAATTTTAAAGATGCTACCAGATACACCATAAAAAGAAAACCTATGGAGAAGACCAGCATGCCGAACTTTATCAAAAGCTTTAGAAATGTCAAGGGCGACATTTCTAAAGCTTTTGACAACCTCTCCACCTCTATCTGATCCACGATGAAACTTATCGGTTATTACTGTTAGCAAATTGGCTGTAGGGCAAAAAGATCAAAATCCATATTGATGATAAGAAAGTATGTTATTAGGTTTAAGATGAGAGATCAAGTGTTTGTTAATTAAAGATTCAAAAACTTTGCTTATGATAGGAAGAGGTCTCAGATCATTCTCAAGAATTTATGAAAATAGGGATAACAGATGCCACTTTCCAGCAGCCTGGAAAACAAGACTTTAATAAGCACTTGAATAGCAGCCTTTGGCGTAGAACAAAACCCTTAAAAGAATAGTCTGTGGATTCAAACTTAGTTTCCCGACAAATGGGTGAATTCTTATGGATGTAAATGCCCAGACCAAGCATGTAATTATTGGAATCTTTCCGAATTATAGGAAGATAACCATCAACAATAAGATCAATAGATTTACTATGACAATTGACTTACTATAATTCTTATAATAAATTCTATAATACTTACTATAATTCTTTTAAAAACTAAAAATCTAAAACCATCAGATGAAAACAACTTTGCATGATTTTGACTTGGAATTAAAATAATTCATAAGGGCTTTTTCGTCTTTAAAAAAGAATAAATCACCAGGATTTGATGATACACCCAATAATATAATTATTGCACATACAAAAGTATTAGTAAACTGTTGTTTTATATGGTAAAACTGTCTTTAGATCAAGGGGTATTTCCTGATGTTCCAATTTATAAAAATGATGATCATTCTAACATTTCCAACTACAGGCCTATATCAGTGCTTTCTGTACGTTCAAAAATATTTAACTGTAATTTACAATAGAATCTTTAATTATTTTACTAAAAACAATTTCTTTTATTCAAAACAATTTGGATTTCAGAAAAATCATTCAACTGAACATGCTTGTATTGAATTAGTTGATCAAATAAATAATAACTTTAACAAAAACAAATTTACTTTAAGTATATTTATCAATCTCTCAAAATCTTTTGACACTTTTGATCATTGTATTTTGTTAGAAAGGTTGAATCATTATGGAGTAACTATTGGATTAAAAGTTACCTCACTGAAACAATATGTTCTAAATCAAGAATATGGAATACTTAAAATCATGTGTGGAGTACCCCAAGGATTGATATTTGGTCCTCTCTTTTTCTGAGTTTATGTAAATGACTTAAATAATGCATGTTAGCAGATGACACAAACCAACAATAGTATCAAACAACTTTATTTCTTTTTAACAATAGTATCAAACAACTTTATGCATGAATTTTGAATTAAATAAAATAAATGACTAGTTTATGGAGAATAAACTCTCATTAAACGTTGAAAAAACAAAGTTATTTATAACTTATATCATAAAAAAATGCAAGAAAAAAATCTTCCTTTAAATTACAAGACCTATTTTTAAATAGCATACAAATAAAAAAGCAAAACTATGTACAGTTTTTAGGAATACTTATTGACAATAATTTATCTTGGCTTCCCCATATTAAATATTTACAATTAGTTATTACAACTACATAAGTTAGTAAAACCATTGGTCTGATGTACCCAGTTTGTCCATATATAAATACAGTTTAACTAAAGTTAATATACTTTTCTTTAATTCATTCTTTAATTAACTATGCTAATATTACATGGGGTAGTACACAACCAACGAAACTTAAAAAATACTTAGGTTGCAAAAATATGCTTGTAGAATTATTTACAGGAAAAAAAGAAGGGAGCATACTAAACACTTAATGGGAAATATGAAAATAATGAATGTATACAAAATAAATTTTTATCAGCACCTAATTTTCATGTATAATTATATTAATAACCTAACACTGGCTATATTTATTTGTAAGTTTAAAGGGATCTCAAAGTGCCAAGACAAGTTGTGTTTATTTTAAAGAGAATGATAAAAAAAAATGTTTGGGCAGAATTTTTTTAAGTAAAACAAAAAAAATAAATGTATCCAACAAAAACAAACTTTGTTGTTTTACTCGAAGCTTGCCGTTTCAACAGTAGCTATTCTCTGAAAGTCTTTAAAATATATGCCACAATCTACAGACTTAATAATTATAAATAAATAACTATAATTTATTCAAGCGCGTTTAATTTCAAAGAGTTTTAGTAAATGACGTCATTGTAGAATTTCGTTAAGAAATCTGAAAATTCTTTTCTTTTTAATCCAATTGTAGAATTTTTTTAAAATTGATATTATAGATGACTAGAGAATATTTTTAGTTACTTATTTTATATAAAATAAGTAACTAAAAATAATTTTATCATAAATTACTGTAGAATTTCTTTAGTTATTTTATTTTCTAACTTTTGCAAAGCTCGCATTAAAAATATAAAACATTAAATGTTTTATATTTTTTATGCAAGCTTTGCGAAAATTAGATTTCAATTTCAGATATTTTAAGCTCATCTATTACTATAAATTATTTTTTGTGTTATATTTATTGTTATTAAATTATTATCATACTTATTAAGATTCTGTTAAATAATACAAATTTCAAAGTAGTGTTAAATAATAATTTCAATTTTTTTTTACTGCAAACTGCTAGTAGAGTACGCTTTACAATTTATCTTGTTTTGTACATAAATTTTTACTCTAGACACATAAAATTTGTTTGTTCCTAAGGTTTAATTCTCTGCATAATCAAGAAAAAATAACCCATATTGCGTTATTATAAAAAGTTATCACTTGACAAAGTTAAAAAATTTTCAGTAACCCTGACTTAAAAAAAACTTTTTTATATTTAGCTGTAAATAAGGCAGCGTTAACACTGTAAAATTTAACGTATAATTAGACCAATAAGTAGGTAAAGGTAAAATTTAACTCGTAGAACTGTATAAGTATTTAGCTTAGTAATTAAAAACGCCCTTTTTTTGTCTTAAAAAACATTCTTTTTATACATTAAATTAGTTTTGTTTTGAACTTAATGTTTTAATTACTATTTATAAAACAATGGTTTTAAGCACTTTGCATTTCTTATTGTTCAATAATGCATGTTTTTTTTAAATATAAAAAAACTTTTTTTTATATTTAAATAAAATATAAAAATAAATAAAAGAATTTTTTATATTTAAATAAAAAAATCATTTGTTTAGCTGTTATATAGTTTGCTATGCTTTCAAAAAGATTTACAATTTGAATTTTAATTAGTTGTCAATGCCTTTCAAATTTTATTCAAAAAAATGTAGCGCAAAAATTTTTGTTAAAATGGCTGGTAGCAAAAGAGTTAACCTTATGAAAGTTTAATTAACAGCATTTATTTGCTTAACTTTTCATTGTTTACAAGTATTCTCAAAATTTTTATTTAATCATGCGAGTATATATTTAATGAAATTTATTTTGTAAAACATATATCGAGTAAATTTTTAAATTGAAATCGTTTAATCAAAAACTTTTTATAGTCAAATTTGGTAGTGTTTGATTTGTAATTTTAAGAGACAGGTTAATATAAAATACCTGCCAAACATGACATAAATTGAAAAGTATTAAATACAATATGTTTTTTAACGCGTGCTGTGACAATTTCAATTGCCATCTGTCTTTAGTTATTGCCATAAAACATTATTTATTGCTTTAATTAATTAAAAACTATCTGTAAATTTGTAAAGTGTAAAATCTATAAAAATTTTCTAACTAAAAATTTAAAAATTCAGCAAATATCTCTAATAAATGATGTCGTTTACCAAAATTCTTTACTAATTAAAAATTTAAGAATTTGTAAAATGTCATTTCAATAGGAGAACAAAAACGTCATAGCAATAAACGGCTTTGATAAACTAAAAAAAAAGTTCACATTGTTTACATAAAAAGAAAAAAAAATTCAGAAAATATAAAAGGTGATCAACAACTTTTTTATATATTTATTTTGTTAAAGAGTATAATATAAATATCTTAATTTTATTTGGTTCTTCTGCTCTATAAAAAAACATAATTCTTATGTTTAGCTTCCTATAAAATAAGAAACTCTTATTATAATAAAGGCTATTTTAAAAAACAAATGAAACAATAACAAATATTATTATTTCAAAAAAAAACTTTCAGAGAATAGCTACTGTGGAAACGGCGATCTTCGAGTAAAACAACAAAGTTTGTTTTTGTTGGTATACATTTATTATTTTGTTTTACTTAAAAAAATTCTGCCCAAACTTTTTTTTTTTATCATTCTCTTTAAAATAAACACAACTTGTCTCGGCACTTTGGGATCCCTTTAAGAAAAATGTAAGTAAAAAGTATTTCTTGAGATCAAACCAATCAAATTTCTTCAAACAGCTAAAGAAAATAAATATACAGAATATTCAATAGCATATTGAGGACCTAAGTTATAGAATTTATTTCAAAAAATAATGCAAATATGGTAAAATCATTTAAATCATTTAATTTTCAAGTTATTTTGCGAAGTAATAATTGCAAAAAAGTTTTGTAAATTTATTTAAATGAATTTTACTTATTCTTAGTAGTTACTTATGATATATGTTACTTTTAATATATTAATTATTAAATCATTATTTTCTAAATCTTTGAATACCTAAATTTGCAATATAGTAATTGTAAAATATCGTTGTGGTCTTGACAATGCACACCCAAAAAAAGAACAGGAACATCATCCATACGCAACATTCAGCCACTCGGAGAGCTACCTATTGAACTCGGAGAGTTAACTATTGCACAGTTGCCTGTTTAATATCATGCAAACGTTTTAAAAGTTGGAATTGGTACTCTCAGTAATTCAATGAGTATTTTCCTCAAAAAAAAAAATTTATGAAGATCAATATAAAAGCTATTGCACATATTTTTATTTATTTCTATTTAATGAGTTTCCACCTGCTATAAAAATAACTTTACCTTGAACATGGATCAGTATAACACCATAACAAACTGATAGGTCATTCTTGGGAGCTAATTTTGAATAATGAGGAAAGTGGTTTGGGAAATCTTTATTATTATGGGTTAAAAGGTAATAACAGAGTATTAAGATTGATAGACTCTCAAGAAAAAACTCCTAAATTATCAATTTAACAAACACCATTAACTGAATGCGGATATCATCTGATCAAATTTTTTTTGACAAGAGATACAAGTCAAAACCACTCTGCAAATTTTGGTATGAATGAGGACATACTGATAAATATTGTCATAAATAAAATGTCTCTATAAAATTTTATCTGAAGATGACACATATTTTAAAATGTATGAATAAAATATTTTAGTACTTCTTTTGATAATACTTATTGTTTTTGTCATTGATAAACATATATTATCTTTTCATCATTGACAAACCTATATTATCTTTGTATTACAAAATATACATATTTAAAAACATTTATACATATTTTTGTTATAACCTATAAAAAGACAAATTTTATGAAATATTTAATATTTTGGTCTTTTGAATTATGACCTAAGTTTCCGGCAGCAAAACTATTTTTTAGTTTTTCCATACTTTACACATAAAAACCTTTCCAAAAAGTTTTTAATCAAACCCACAACACTTTCCATTTAAAAATTATGAACGAATGTCTGTGAAAACAGCTGTTAGGCCCACTGTGATGCATTAAATTAGAAATTGCTATAACAAAACCCTCATGAGACAAACTGACAAAATAACATCATAGCATTAAAGAAGACACAAAAATATTTCGGAAAAAATGAAATGTTTTACAAAATAAAACATTTGTAATATATTTTGCAAAAACGTGTAAACTATTGCATCAACTTAAAACGGAATAATTTTTGCAACAAAACATTTTCTAGCCAAAATAGTTACAAATACACAGTAGAAAAAGTACCAATTATTTTTTCTCTTTTTTCATAAACAGCGGGATTTTGTGTTAGTGAATTGAGTAAATTACTTTCCTAGTTCTTTAAGATAGCTACATACTTAAATATAAATTTAACTGATTCATAGCAAATTTAAACTTGATAACAACAAATAAAGAAACACAACACAAACATCACATTTTATGTGCTATCTTTAAAAACTCTTATTGTTAATTTATTTTAATGCTAAGAATATTAAAAAATTTCTGAACTATTGATGCAAAAACTATAACATTATCGTCAACCGTTGTGAAATAGAAATCTTTCGTAAAAATGTAGAGTTTCTATACAGAAATTCATATAATGATGATGATGATGATGATGATGATGATGATGATGATGATGATGATGATGATGATGATGATGATGATGATGATGATGACATGTAATCTAAATGTAATGAATAATTTTATTTTACAGATTAAATATTTATTCTTATTATTATCATATTATGTTAACTTATATTATGATTATAAAGAAATACAAATTGTTTCTTTATTATTGTAATAATAATTCTTAAAAAAACCTTTTTTGTTTTTTGTTTTTTTGTAGTTATAACATTAACAAATTTTTTAAGTCAAATTTAAATCAAGTATTTAAAATTTAAATTTTCATAGCAAATACTTAAAACAATAAAACATAATAATATAGTGATATATAGTGTAATTATACAATAAAAAAAAAAATCTTCATAAAATTTATAAATATTTGCTTCAAAAATGTAACTTACTGTTCAGAGTTTTCAGAAGAAATTAGATTTTCACATTTTTGCATGTTACCACTGACAAACTCACAAACTTTCTATTTTTTTTTTTTAAAAAAAAAAAAGATAAATTAAAATAAATAAATAAAATAAATTAAATATAATATTATACAAATAATTAAAAAATATATATTAACACTAAAATAACTTAATAAATTTTGAATAAAGCTTTAAAAAATCTAAAATTGTATAAGTGTATAAATAATTCAGTATTTTTTTATTTACTTACATTTAATTCATTATTAGAAATCTCATTGCATTGCTTTTCAAAACTTTCATTGTTTTTTGGATATTTTTTACCTTCCCTAACTTCAAAATCAACAGAATCTCCAATAATATTTTTTGTTAATAAATGACTTAATGATGAATCACCAGGTATGACCGATGAATTTTCTTTTTCTATTAAGAGTTTTTTGGGACCTGGTGTGTCTAGCTTTAAACTAGGATTTTTAAGTGCTTTTTTTACAACTGACAGCTTGTACTTATCAACCATTTCTAATGCTTGAGTTTTTATTCCAATACTTGAAGATATATGTTCTTCCTTACGTTTCAGGTTTTTCTGAAATCTGTTAAAATTTAGTTTACATACTGTTAGTTGTTCATTGTCATTGTCATTTTCATTGCTATTTTCATTAAAATTTTGTTCATTATCTTTTTCTGCCAATTGATCATTTTTGTTGTTGTTACTATTTTCAGTTAATGAATCATTTATGTAACTGTTCTTTGTGGCTGGTTGATCATTATTGTTGTGGTTACTATTTGCAGTCAATGAATCATTTGTGTAACTGTTCTTTTTGGCTGATTGATTGTTGTTTTTTTTGTTACTATTTGAAGTTAATGAATTATTTTTGCAACTGTTCTTTGTGATTGACTGATCATTTTTATTGTGGTTACTTCGTACAATTAATGAATCATTTTTGTAACTGTTTTTTGAGACTGATTGATTATTTTTGTTGTTGTTACTATCTGTAGTTAATGAATCATTTTTATAACTGTTCTTTGTAGTTGATTGATCATTTTTGTTGCTGCTATTTTCAGTTAATGAATTATTTTTATAACTGTTCTTTGACGTTGATTGATCATTTTTGTTGTTGTTATTATTTGTAGTTAATGAATTGTTTTTATAACTATTCTTTGTGGTCGATTGATCATTTTTGTTGCTGGTATTTTCAGTTAATGAATCATTTTTGTAAATGTTTTTTAAGGCTGATTGATAATTTTTGTTGTTGTTACTATTTATAGTTAATGATTTACTTTTATAACTGTTCTTTGTAGTTGATTGATCATTTTTGTTGCTGCTATTTTCAGTTAGTGAATCATTTTTGTAACTGTTGTTTGAGCCTGATTGATCATTTTTGTTGTTGTTACTATTTGCAATTAATGAATCATTTTTGTAACTGTTTTTTCTGGTTGATTGATCACTTTTGTTGTTGCTGCTATTTTCAGTTAATGAATCATTTTTGTAACTGTTCTTTGAGGCTGATTGATTGTTTTTGTTGTTGTTACTATTTGTAGTTAATAAATCATTTTTGTAACTGTTTTTTCTGGTTGATTGATCGTTTTTGTTGTTGCTGCTATTTTCGGTTAATGAATCATTTTTGTAACTGTTCTTTGAGGCTGATTGATTATTTTTGTTGTTGTTACTATTTGTAGTTAATGAATCATTTTTATAACTGTTCTTTGTGGTTGATTGATCATTTTTGTTGCTGCTATTTTCAGTTAATGAATCATTTTTGTAACTGTTCTTTGAGGCTGATTGATCATTTTTGTTGTTGTTACTATTTGCAGTTGATGAATCATTTTTGTAACTGTTTTTTTTGGTTGATTGATCACTTTTGTTGTTGCTGCTATTTTCAGTTAATGACTCATTTTTATAATTGTTCTTTGTGGTTAACTGATTGTTTTTGTTGTTGTTACTATTTTCAGTTAATGAATCATTTTTGTAACTGTTTTTGGAGGCTGATTGATAACTTTTGTTGTTGTTATTATTTGTAGTTAATGAATTGCTTTTATGACTGTTCTTTGTGGCTGATTGATCATTTTTGTTGCTGTTTTTTGAAGTTTTAATGTTGGCGCTAGTTAATACGTCATTTTTGTTGTATTTTGAAATTGATTGAACATTATTGTTGTTATTGATAATCACATTTGATAAATATTTTTGATCATTTTTGGTACTAGCAACTGATGTACTTTTTTGATTGATAAAACTTTTAGCTGAAAGATCTGTGTTATTAATATCATTTCCAGTTGAGGGATAGTTTTTGTTGTTTTCATTGTCAAGAAATTTACCTGATAGATCAGTTTTTCCACAACCTATTTTTACAGTTGATTGATCATTATTGCAATTATTTTTTGAATTGACTTTATCGTCATAGCTACTTGCAAACAATTGATCATTTTTGTTGTAACTATTGTTTTCAGAAGTTAATTGGTGACTTTTAGTGTTTGTTAGCGGTTGATTGTTTTCAGAAGTTAATTGATAACCTTTGATGTTTGTAAGCAGTTGATTGTTTTCAGCAGAAACAATTAGAGAAAACTTTTTTTTTAGTGGTGGCAAATAAGCACAATCATTACTCTCTTGTGTTCTTTTCATCATACCTTGTGTTACTGAATCACCTTTGCTCTCTTGAGTTACTGAATCACCATTGTTTTCTTGTATTACTGAATCATCATTAAACTTGCTCTCTTGTGTCACTGAACCATCGTTGAATTTGCTCTCTTTTATTACTGAATCATCATTAAACTTGCTCTCTTGTACCACTGAACCATCATTGAATTTGCTTTCTTGTATTACTGAATCATCATTAAACTTGCTATCTTGTATCACTGAACCATCATTGAATTTTCTCTCTTGTATTACGGAATCATTATTGAACTTGCTCTCTTGTGTTACTAATTTTTCATGGAATCTATAAAGCAAGTTTAAAAATACTCACAAAAAAAAGAGTTTAAACAACAATTTGAAAGCATATTCAAACAACCTACAGAAAAATATTCAAACCAATCTAAAGCCATTCAAAAAACCTATCAAAGTATACTTAAACAAATGGAAGTATATTTAAACCAATAAAAAGATATTTAAACAAGCCAATGGATAGATATTCAAACAAACCAATAGATAGATATTTAAACAAAACAATGAAAAGATATTTAAACAAACCAATGGATAGATATTTAAACAAACCAATAGATAGATGTTGAAACAAAACAATGAAAAGATATTTAAACAAACCAATGAATAGATATTCAAACAAACTAATGAATAGATATTTAAGCAAACCAATGAAATATTTTCTATGGATATGTATATAAACAAACCAATGAAACATACTCTACAATTAATGGAGTAAATTTAAAAAAAAAAACACAAAAAAGTATATTCTAAAAAACCAATTGGTAATGGTAATATTAAGTGATCAATGGCTACTGTTAACATTAGGTAACAACAGGTTACTGGTTTAAATAGATTTTTTCCTAATGTTCTTTTTTGCAATTATAACAATTTTTAAATTAAAAAATATCAGAAAACAAAGAAAACTTATTTAACCTTTTTCTGCTCATTTTTTTAAACCTTTTAGCTCTATTTTTTATCCTTTTTTTAATTTGATCCTCAGTCATAAATAACAGGTCATAGTTGTTTTTGGATTGTTGATTCACGTAAGATTTGATGCAATTTATAAAACGATTATTATTTTTATAAGGAGATGGAAAATTCTTATTATAATTAACATCTGTTTGATTAAATTCTTGATTGTTTATTTGTATTGTATTAAGATTTGTACTCATTGATGTTTCATGGCATTTTGAACTCGTGGTTGAAGTTTTATAGCACTTCGCATTACCTGGATTCGTTTTTTCACTATTTCGTGCAAGGTTTAAGTTGTATGGTGTATTAATGCAAGGTTCGACTAAATTATTTTTATTAAAATTGTTTTTACTTTCTGAGTGAAAAACTCCTTTAGTACTTGGAGCCATACTGTTTGCCCAAACATACTTGTTATTTTTAGAAGAAAAAGAAGCTTTAGAGGCATAAGGTTTATTCTTCTGATATTGATTGTTATATTTAAAAGTAGAATTATAATTTAAGTTCAAAAAGCTAAAAGGTAATTGCTGAAAAACTCCATAGTTAGGAAGTAAAGGATAAGTAGAACCAACAACAACATTCTGTGTAGTATAAGGCTTGTTTTGAGGTAGTGCAGGTTTGCAAGTACCAATAACGTTCTGTGTATTATAAGGCTTATTTTTTTCAACTATGTAAACATTTTCCTTTGATTTATGGGAACTTCCATGGATATGCTTAATATAAGCTTTAAAACCGTCCATCGATTTTTCACAAAGATTGCATGTATGACAGTGTTCCCTAAACAAAAGTTAAAAAATAAAATTAATGTTTTATTAAGATCAAAACATCTTTAGCAAAATCAAGCTAAATTTTAAGTCATAAATTTCTGTTATAAATATTTATAATTATATTCCTTTTAAAAAACAAAAAAAATGATAAAACTTAATATAAAATTAAATATTTCTTCCCACATTCTAATGTACAGCAAATAAATATCATCTTGAAATGAATATTGCACATTATATGATAATAGTGACACCCTGAAGCTTTGAGTGCGTCACTATTATCATATGTGCAATATTCATTTTAACAAACCCTTCAAAAAAATGCTAATCATTACCATTAAAAGGTTCAATATTTATTTTAATGAACTCTTCAAAAAAATGCTAATGTAATATAATGTAATGTTTTACATCAAAAAAAATTTACTCAAAGAACACTTAACTAAAAAGATAAATAACATAACATTATACAATGATATTAACTTTAAGCCCAATTTTACAAAAGTTACAAAAACTCACTAAACATAATATAATATAGGGATCTACTAGAATTCTGTCCTAGCTGGAATTCTGGTACATACCGAATGACCTACTCTGGCTGGAATTTGTGACTTTTAGGACATTCGGGTTCCGGCTGGAAATATAGTATTTAAGGCCGGAATGACTGAATTTATTTTTTACTTTATTTATTTAAGATATATGACACAGACTGTGTAAATTAAATCAAAAAACCATTGTCCTAGAGGGCAATGAAGAACTATGAGTATGTCCTACAGGGCAATGAAGAACTAGGTAAAAAAATACAAAATTTTTGACAAATACAATGTAATTTTCAGTACAGCTACAGTTTAGCGCTCAAAACAATTTTACTTTTTTGCTTGTTGTGCTCTCGTTAGTGGAGAGTTTTTAAACATTAGAAACTTTAATTGAAATAATAAAAGAAAAAAGATTGCTGCCCTATGCCAAATCAAAGTCAATGTAGCAGCACTTCCTTGTAGAATCAGGCTATAAGATAGTAATTTACCGACTATTTGAAAATATTTTTGCAATAAAGAAATAATAAATATACAAGTAATATATAAGATAGTCAATGTAGCAGCACTCCCTTGTAGCAGCAGGCTATAAAATAGTCTATGTATGCACTAAAGCCAATAAATATTCTGTTTATATAAAAAAGTCACCACTTTGAGCAAGTCTTCACACAAAAGCAACAGACGATAAAATAAAATTATTTTAGAC
>NC_061163.1:1433419-1498419 GCF_022113875.1 Hydra vulgaris | reverse complement strand
TTTTAGTGCATTTCTGAAACCTTTAAATCATCCAAACATCTAAACAGTTGTGGTCAATTTATAAACAAAAAAAATCATTGTGTTTTACTTACATAAATAAAATTAATATAAAATATTTAAAATAAAATATCGCTTTAATAAGTATCTTAAATTACGTAACATAAAAACAATTTTTAAAGTATCGATAAATAAAATATCGCTTTAATAAGTATTTTGAATTACGTAACATAAAAACAATTTTTAAAGTATCGAACTTGTTCATTCAAGTTTTCATTACCAAAGTCTTTTCTTATAATTACTTGCACTTTCGCTTGGAGCGTTTTCAGAGCAGTTTTTAAACTTTCAAATTAGAAAAAAAAGTTTTACAAAGAAGAAGAGTGACGAAAGACAATTTTAAATATGAAAGTAAGAAGAAACACAAGACAAAATAATATTTATAAAACAATAAATTATTTCAATAAAAAAAACGATCTAAATATATATTCAATAATTATTTTTTTTATGCAATGCTGTTTTTAGCAGTTTTTCAAAAAAACACTTCGATGCTTGAATAAGTATCAGAAAAACAACAGCTGCTGCAATTGTTTTTTTGATGTTATTATGATATACAAAACATTACAGTGTAAAACTTAAAAAACCATTACTAAAACGTAGTCAATTTCATTTTATCTATGCGTTTTTTTATATAAGTACTAAAAAAAGCATGCAAAAATGCTTATGGCTGACTTAAACAACCCCTTAAATAATTATCGTCAAGATTTCTAATGTGCTTTGGGTCAGCTAATTTTTAAACAGTTTTGAAGGTTGTAACCACAAAAGGTAAAAGGTAGCCTCCTTGACTGTAATGGCCTTCATGGTCTTAGGGGAGATAAATTGAAATTTAAAAAAATTACACAGTGATCACATTCAATTGTTGTGACTTAATTTGCTTATCGAATGTCAATATTTATTGGCCTTCATGGTCTTGAGCAGGTGACATTAAAAAAAAAACATTGTAAGTTTAAAAAAAATATATAAACAAGCAAACAATATAAACTCAAAAGAAATATAATGACTTAGTTAATAACTTAGTTAAAATCATACCTGCAAATCATAAAATAAAACAACACCTTAAAATCATACTTCACCTTATTAACAAGACCAAAAGTAGCAAAAACCAGGGCAAGGCCAAAGTCAAAAGTTTCAAGACCAAAGAAAAGGACAAAAGTTTCAAGTCCAAGGCCAAGAATAAGAATTTCAAGGCTAAGGCCTACGCGAACATTTTCAAGACTAGGTCTTGTTTTAAAGTGTTCTGCGTAAAGCGATTTACCTACACCTTGAGCGATTTTGGTGAAGCTACTTTTTATCATTTTTTAACTTTTAAACTAGCGCTAAGATAAAAGAAGTAATTAATTTTTAAAAAAAACACATTAACTTTTGAATGATGGTATGTAAAAATATTTGCAACAAAATATTTGTAACAAAAGAAGTTACGTTAAAAATAATTGTTGTAACTTTTTATTGGGATATTTCTTATCTTTTCATTAAAATTATATTCAACGTAATTTTATGTTAACCTTTCTATCTAAATATTTAGCAACATGAAAAAGTTCATCAATCCTTAACTACAAATTATTTGCAGATGTTTTTAATAAAAATTCAGTAAAAAACTTTATATTATAAAAAAATCTTTATTACAAAAAACATATAAATTCTGACGGACAAAATTAAGTAACATTGTTGATAAAATTGATACTCTAACAATACGAACAAAATTATTTACGTCAAGATCAACATAACTGCAATAATTTTATGTTTTTTTTTAAATTTGATTCCTAAGAAAAATAAATACATTTATAACTTTTTATAATTCCTTGCAAAAGTTAATCTATTAAACAAAATTAGCTATCTCACAAATTTTTTTTCAAAAATAAATGTGGCAAAAGTAAGAAACATTTGAGTTTTTATTATGAAATATCATTATACTTCAATAAAAACTCAAATGTTTCTTACTTTTGTCAATAGCTATTTATTAAAAATGATTATTATTAAAGAGATTTTGTTAAATTTATTAAAAATAAGCATTTTAAACTTTATTTTTTCGGAATTTATTTTTAGAAAAAGTAAAACTAACAATAATAATGGTTCATCATCAAAATTATTCATTGGACATCCGATCTCGGGTCATTTGTGATAGAAAAAAATTGCTTTACAAGCAATGTGCAGAAAAATATCAAATATCGATAAGTGGTGTTAGAAAGATGTGTATAAAATTTGAAACAACTGGTTCTGTTGAAAATCAGAAAAGATTTGGTCGCCCCCTAAGACTTCTACAAGAACTGATATGCTAATTGCGCGAATAGCAAAACAAAATTCAACAATAACCTCAAGACAGATTGTTGAAAATCTGAAATTAAATGTTTCCAGTCGAACTGTACAGAGAAGACTTAATTCAAGTGGTTTAATAAACCGTCTTCAAAAAAGTAAACCCCTCAATAGTGGTATAAACAAAAAAAAACGCTTAGCATTTGCAAAACTGCATATTAACAAGGATGAGGCATTTTGGAACTCAGTATTATGGTCTGATGAGAGTAAATTTCAAATATTTGGCTTTAAAAAATGACAAAGAGTTTGGCGCAGACCTTGTGATGCACTTTTAGATATAAATCTTAGAAAAACTGTCAAGCATGGAGGTGGCTCAATTATGGTTTGGGGATGCTTTGCTTCAAATGGTGTGGGAAGACTCGTGAATGTTGAAGGTATAATGACAGGACAATTGTATGTTGATTTGCTTTCCAAACATTTATGTCAATCCGCTAAAAAATTGAATTTAGATCGCAAGTTCTTTTTTCAACAAGACAATGACTTCAAACACACCAGCAAAGTGGCACAACATTTCCACAAAAAAAGTAAAGTTAACATCCTTAAATGGCCACCACAAAGCCCGGACTTTAACCCCATTGAAAATTTATGGGCAATTTTAAAATCTAAAATAACTCCTTCAAAATGAACAAATAAAAAAGAATTTTTTGAGGTTCTTAGTGAAACTTGGAATTCAATTGGTACTGACGTCACGTCAAAGCTTGTAAAAAGCATGCCAAGACGTTTAGAAGCATTCTTAAAGCAAAAGGTGGTGCAACAAAGTACTAAAATGAAAATCAGACATGATATTCTTGTATTTTTAATATATATTACTGACAAAACATATTTCATCAAATTTTTGATTTTAAAAATCAAATTTTTAAAAAAACATAAAGTTATTGCAGTTGCGTAGATCCTGACTTAAATAATTTTGTTTTTATTGTTCGAGCTTCAATTTTATCAATAATGTTACTTAACTTTGTCCGTGACTGTATATACAAGGCCTATTCTAGGAAAAAAATTTAGTTGAAATTAATTACAAGCAGCTAAATATATTTCATCTAAAACAGCCTAAAACAATATATTCAAAATATTTCATAATTTTCTTATTTATTAAAGGTATATAGATACCTTTATATATAGGTATATAGATACTCAAGATATATGGGGAAGAGCGGCCAGCAAAGAAGAAAGAAAAAGACCTGTTACTCTCAATTTTTGAATGAAGACAACTTGCTAAATTTCTTCTGCGTGCAATTCAATAATAATAAAGTAGACTTTAACATTTGCTGATGACACTAATATTACGTTAAATATATTTATATAATGGAGGTTTAATTATGCACGCACACGTTACAGACTTCGTTAAGTTAATACTAAGGCATGTTTTAGTTTAATGACATTCTTTATTCTTTACTAATAACCAGGCTTGGACAGGAATGGCGTGCGATCGCACTCTGTAACTGACCACGCTAATGTTTTTATTTCTTTACAACTTGACCACGACTATTTTGATGTTTTAACAATTTGAATGCAATAAAAAAAGTGTTACGCTATAAATATTTTTTAATCGTTGATCTTTTCTAAAGTTTTTATTTTATGCAAAGACTTTAAATAAAAGCATAAAATTAATTATAGTTATGGTTTACATAAACGCATGTGTAAATTAATAAAAAACGTAATGTATAAGTTTTTTTTATGTAGGCATGTTTTTCTTATGTTAAATTTAAACCTCTGAAACGTTTATTTTATCATAAAAAAGTTATTTTTCCGTGTGTTCCTTAAACATTTTTAAACTATTATTTTTAGAAAGAATTTTTTCAAGTTACTTTAATTTGTGAATAAGTTCAAAAGCTTTTGTGACTACTAGCTTTTACACATTTTATGTGAATTACACAAGAATTTAAAATAACTTTGTTTACTTATATAAGCATGTATTTTGTTGATTAATGAAAAAATTTTAAAGCATTTTGTAATGTTCATACGATTAATTTTTATAATAAAACTTACGATTTTTTTAAATGTTTTGAACATTTTTTTTTGTAAACATTTTTTTTTTTTTCCATAACTTTGTTAGGAATGAATGAGTTTAAATCTTTTATAATAAATTTTAAATTCGTTACGTGAAGTGCTTATTAATAAAGTAACGCTCAAATTAAAATAAATTAAAAATGCTTGTTGGCAGTTTATTTTATTTAAATCGCAGGTGCATTTTATTTATTTATTTATTTTTTCTATTTTTACGAATAAAAAAGTTGAAAACCTTTTTTTTAATTAGACTTACTAATTAGAGCATGAAATTAGTAAAAGTATCTATTGTAAAAAGACTACGTTATTTTTTTAAACAATTTTTTTTTGCAACTTTTTTTGAAAAAATAAATGTTTATAAAACTTAAAAATATTATATACTGTACTTTTTAATAGTATTTAATTGTAATTTGTTATTAATTTAAAAACGTTTTGCTTAACTTTAACTACGTTTAAAAAGATAAGCTTTAATAACGTTCATTTCGTACGTAATTAAAAATGTAACAAAAAGTTTTGCTTCGAGTTTGAGTTTTTATTTTCATTTTATTGCTTATATAATTTTTTTTTCGTTATGAATTTGTTTTCTTTTTTTTATTTTATATTTTATTTTTTCAATTTTTTTCCTAGTTTAAGTTTAGCTTAGCGTTTCTACATTCTGAGCATTTCTGAAATTTTTAAATCATTAAAACATATAAACAATCGTGGTCAAGTTGTCAAAAAAAAAAATCATTTGCGTGGTCAGCAATAGCGCTCGATCGCACGGCATTCCTGTCCAAGCCTGATAACTATGTGTTTTTCTATATAAAATAAGACAAACTAGTATATAAAAAATAAGCATATTTCTAATCTCTCCAAATAAAATTTTATCTAAAACCAATGGTGCCTTAAGTGCAGCTCCCCTACAGTTTATAAATGGCAATATATAGTTTTAGTTAAGAATTTAATTTTGCACAATTAAAATATTGCATTTAAGTATTTAAAAACATCTTTTGTTTTGAGAATAATTAACAAAAGAGTTTGCATAATTAAGACATTTATATCTAATTTAATTTTTTTGTTTAACAAAATTCAAAAAAAATAAAACAAAATAATGAATTTGATTGTTAAAAACGATTCTTCTCAATGGCTCTGTGATTTTTTAAAATGTAAAACATTTATACGATAACATAAAACATTTATTCATTAAATTCCTGGCGAATGTGCTAATTATGTTTCAAAAATATGCTTAACAGACATTAAACTTTTTTTGTATTTTTATATAATGCAACCGAAAACGCTACGCAACATAAATTTAAAAAATATACCTAAAAAAAACCTAAATTATTCTTTGCTAGTCAAAACCAAATTGCTATTCAGGTAATTGACAAGGGTTTTTGTTTATCAATATGTTTATACTTTTGTTTACTCAAATAAAGATTTTTAAAAATAAATTTTTTTTTTTTTTTATTCAATAACGGAATTACAAATTTCAGAAATATATATATATATATACATATATATATATATATATATATATATATATATATATATATATATATATATATATATATATATATATATATATATATATATATATATATATATATATATATATATATATATATATATATATATATATACACACACAGGGATTTGGAGTCAAGGTCTAAAAATTGGCTTCCGCTCCAGGCTCCGGCTCCATTAGAATATTTGGCTCCAATTTCGGAGCAGCTCTGGAACGGCTCCGCAAAAAACAAAAGTTTTTTAAAATGTTTTATAACAGTAACTTAATTATTATTTTGATGATCAAAATCTTGGTATATCCTTAAAAATAAAAAATCTAAAATATCAGGTTTGAGTAAAGAATGCAGATCGCTTGATACAAACTTAAGAGCAGAAAAAAGTGTCTCTACTTTTTCTTGTGAGATAGGTATACAAGTGACTATTCTGAGCGCTTCTTGTATTTTTTTGGGGGTATTTTCAATTCCCTCAAAAGCTGAATTCACTTTTAGATATATTATTTCTTCCATTACCCTACAGTTGTCCATAAATTTGTATCAAAAGTATTTTTATCATTAAAAATAATTTTATTCACACTTCTTCTTTTTTCTTTTTCATCAAGCTCCTTTTCAAACTCATCTTTTTCTCCATCGGAATTAGATTCAATTAAAACTGAAAGAAGTACTGTAGATCAGGCTTGGTCGGGAAGCGGGAGCGGTCGCTCTCGATTGCTGACTACGTAAATATTTAGTTGCGAAAAGCTGGCCAGATTTTTTAGTCGTTTTGAGAATATTTTAACAAGCAAAAAAAAAAAGCGCTAAAGATTAATTGGACCAATGAGAGACAATTACTAAAAAAAAATTAGGCAAATAAAACATCTTTAAACGCGAAAAAACTTAAAGCTAAATAAATTACGTTTAGAACAAATATTTTTGAAACATTGCTTTTATAATTTTTTTTTATAAAATTAAGCGATGTTTTTTATGTAAAGTAACATTTTACGATTGATTAAAAGGAAACATATTCTTTATTAAACAAAGTTTGCAAGTTTTAGTTTTATTTAAGCTAATTTATTTTATAAATGAAAAAGTTAATTTATGCAATACCTATTTTATGTTTCGCGTAGTTTGAAAAGTTTAACATATTTGAAGCAATTCTTCTAAGTAAGATGACAAATTCTTCTAAGTAACAAATGAAATAATTAAATCATTGAATTACTATAGAAATTAAATTAACAAGATAGAAATCAACTAAAAAGGTTTAAAATATGACAAGGAAGCGAAACTGCTATCACAATATGATGATGTTTAGTGAGTGGGCTTTTAAATTAGTAATTAAAGCAGAAAAAAGTGTAACGAGTTTTTAAGAATGGCAACCAATATCTAGAATCTTTTCTTTATATCTAATTATTTGCTATATATATTTGTGTTGTGTCGTGACCTCAGGTGCGGTGATTGTTCATCCGCGAGTTACTTTGTATGCGTTGTTTGTGTTTAGTAACCAGAAACTTCATATATGTTTGTTACATGATTAGTTTTATTAACTTTAACGATTATACCTTTAACTAATAAGAAAAGCAAAGAGTAATAATTAAAATACAAATAGATTGTTATTTCATTGGTACATTTTTTTTAATATCTTGAAAAAATGTCTTGATATTTTTGTTATCATTATAACAAAATATAAAAATATATGATATAAAAAAAATGTCAATCCTTAATTACAAAGTTTTTTGCAAATGTTTTTTATTCTAAATTCAGTAAAAAAACTCTTAAAAATTCTATATTACAAAAAACATTCTGTATTAATAAATATGGAATATAGAATTTTTAAAAGTTTTTTACTGAAAACTTTAAAAAATTACTACTTTTTATTAAAAACATTGCAAAAAATTTGTAGTTAAGGATTGACGAACAACTTTTCATGATGTTAAATATTTGGATAAAAAGTTTAGCATAAAATTAATTGCTATAAAAAGATAAGATATATCGCGATGAAAAGTTACAACAATTACTTTTAACGTAAATTCTTTTTTGTAATAAATATCTTTACATATCGTTATTTAAAAGTTAATGCGGTTTTTTTAAAAATTAATTACTTCTTTTATGTTACCGCAAACTTAAAAGTTAAAAAATGATAAAAAGTACCTTAACCAAAACAGCTCTACGCGTACGTAAAAAGCGCTTAAGGCGCACGTAAATCGCTCTAGACGTAACGCTTTAAAACAAGGCCTGTATCAGTGCCTAAATTTTTAAATTTTTTCCTGCATAATAATATTGAATATTTATTTCCAAATATATATATTTATATATATATATATATATATATATATATACAGGCTTCGGCAGGAATAAAAACCGTACGAGCTATGAAAAGCCCGTCTTAAATAGACTTGGCGGGCTATGAGGGCCGCCCGTCTAGATAGTCTTGCACGGGCTTTTTTAAACTTTAAAAAAAATTCTAAAGTTTTAACTTTTTTTTTTTTAAATTTGTTAATTTCTCTTCTTCTTTTTGAATGAAAATGTCATTGAATATTAAACATTTTGTGAATTGCACTAAAATAATATGTTAGAAAGCGATTAACTGTTAAAAATACTTAATTACTTAAGTAATTAAAACACTGCAGTAAATGAGTTGGATAATACTTAATACTAAGATTTCAATAATTGTTTTTCAAAGTTTTCACTTGCACAGATCTAATTTCGTTTCACGTGGGTTAGTTGTTTTATGGTTGCTTTTGTTTAGATTTCTTACTCGAAGGAACTTTATTCAGTTTTTTATGTTTTTTTTTTTTTAATCTTTATTCCAGATAATATCTGGCAGATATAGTCAAACGAATGAACGTGAAAACGACAAGAAAAATCCTCGAAACAACCATGGCGTTTCATCACGTTTCCTTATTCAAGCATCCTAACGAGTTTTTTTACCGAAGTCTTTTTGAGTATATTTATATATTATTGTTTTATTCAAGTATTCGATTAAATTATACAGGTTTTTATCGTGCTTTTTTAGTTCATTCGTTTCTCTTATTCTTTGTGAATAAAAATATTACATAATATTTTCAAAATCTAATTTTTTTAATTATTCAGCAAATAGTTTGAAATCTTTTTTTTTTTAACCTTGAATCAATGAGCTCGATAGTTTTAGAATTGTTTGGTATTAGCTTGGTAATATGATACGTAACTATGTTATTTTTCAAATTCAATTATTTATATACTCTTGCATTCTATTGGGCGTGCAAATTAAAAACTTAAACTGTTATTTATATTTTTATAACTTTGCTTTACCTATGCCTATCCTGATCGGAAATAGTTATTCGAATAACTATTTCCGATCAGGATAGGCATAGGCATTATTAAAAGAAATTAGATTTCAAACTTTTTATTCACGTATCAGAATATTCTGATACGTGAATAAAAAATTTGAAATCTAATTTCTTTTAATAAAATAAGTTTTTATTTAGAAGTACTAATAATTTCTTAAGATACCGGGGCTTCCGTTACTTTATATACAATATAAGCATGTATATAAGCGTATGTATGTTGCTAGCTTTAACGTTCGTAGTGCCCTCTATAAATGCTAATGCTTTTGATTTTGCCAGACCTTTTAATTCGCGAAGCAATTCTTTTTTATATTTTATACAAACCATACACCATATCTTCACAACAAAAATTGTTCCATTCTTCACCTCAGTTTCTTTTCCACAGACTCCATCTTTACCCCAACTCAAAAATGTTGCTAATGTAACTCTTCTACCAGATGATGCCATTACTATCTTTACTGAAAAACTTGAACAACTTGAAAAACTTGAATGACTGGATAACTTGAATAACTTCATAACTATAAAGCAACACTATTTATATTATCTACAAAAATTGATTAGACGTTTGTTGATTTTTAATGAGATATTTCATTTTCAATAACGAGTTATATAATTGCATATTAAATAAACTGCCGTCTCTTTAAGAAAAAACGTGATGTTAACGCGGAAGTTAACGCGGAAATATCACTTTAAATGTCTTTAAAGTAAGACAAACTAGTTTATCGGAAAAAAGCGAAATACATGGATAATTAGTTTATTATCGTTATTATTATAATTATTGAAAAACCAAAACAACATGATACTTCTTGTGCATCACATGTGTATATTTCCCTATTTAATATTATAGTTATTAAATTTTGAACATAATATGGTAACTGTTTGGTATTATATCAAACAGTTATCGTTGTTTAAAAAACTGTAAGATTTAGTTATATTATTTTCTACATCATGTTATACAATAATGATTAAATTGTTTAATTTTTATATTTAAATATAAACAATTATAAGTTGGAGTTTGCTATCCATATTAAAATTATGTCCATATATCCATATTAAAATCCAATTATGTCAAATCATTTGCTAAAATCATTAAAAGTCAGAAGTTTTAAAAGAGTAATAAAAATCTTAATAAAAAAACATCAAAATATTTTTTTTTACACAAAACTTATGTTTCAGACGGGCTTTATTTCGCCCGTCTAAACTGACTTAGACGGGTGCCGAGACGGACACGGGCTATAGCCCGTCATTCCTGCCGAAGCCTGTATATATATATATATATATATATTACCAAATAATACTGAACTAAAATTATTATTAAAATAACAATTGAAAACATAACAAACTTTTCATAATATATTTACATTTACAACGTTTATACATTGTTTTGGTTACAGAAGTTAATTGCTAAATTGAACTAGTGGTTATTTATTTATTGTGGTAGTTAAAACACGTAACGTGTATAAAAAAAATAAAGATAATTTTATGACGTCAAATATCGCATTAAGCTAATGCATTAAGCACTTTTTATTTAAAACAAGGCCTGCAAGACCTAAGACTTAGATTTTAGCCTTGCGTTAAGGCCAACTGTTAACAAAACTACAGGTAGCAAGTGCTGTGACAATGAAACCACATGTTGTAAAATTAGACCAAGGTAATCCACAGAATTTAACGAAGTCAATAAGAAAATATACTTCTAAATATATATGAAAGCTGAAAACAAAGATACATACAAATAAAGAATTAAAACTTTCAATTCTTTAAATTTTTGTGCTTAATGCTACTAACTAATATTAACTTAAAGTTGTTATTAGTTTTATTAAAGTATTAAGTATTATTAAAGTATTAAATTAGTTGTTAGCATCAATTATATGTCATAAACACTAACTATATAGCCTATGAGTACATTTAAGTAATCAATACATTTAAAAACATCAAAGTTTCAAGCAACAAATCAGACATACAAGCTCTATGAGAGGACATTGTCAATCAACTCTGACAAAAGCTACACTTAACAGGAGCTGAAGTTGCAAGGACACAGAAATACTTGTCAAATATAGATTTCTAATTTTTTAATTTTGTTTAATTGTGTATGTTTTTATTAACAAAAAATCATTTTGATTAAATTCTAGTGATAGATTCATTTTTATTTGTAAAACATAATTTTTTCTATTATTTGCAAAAAAGCATTTTTTTTTTTATTGGCAAAGAATTTTTAAATCTGAGGTGTAACACTATTTTTAATAGATATCAAAGTGGCTTCTGGTGTTCTCGTGACCGAACTACCAAATTAGATTATTGGTTATTGGCTCAAAAATGGATTATAAATAAAATTATTTAAAAATAACTCAATTAACATTACTGACAACTTTTTTAAACAGATTTTAAATTTTTTTAAACTTTTTTTAAAACAGATTTAGATAAGCTGAATAAAATTATTTTTTTTTTCTACTTATCAGATTTAGATAAACAAAATAGACAAATTAATAACTTATTATTCAAATTATAATTTATTATAAAGTAAATAATTTATTTAGTTAATAATTTAAAGTAATAATTATTTACTTGATAAATTATAATTTAAATATAATAACTATTTTAAATATAAAAACTATTTTAATTCAAAAAACCTTTAAAATTCTGTTTATAATTTTTTATTATTGCTTTAAAATAACTAGTCAAAAATAACAATTTAAACTGACATAAAACATAAAATTAAGTTGTAAAGCTTTCAAGTAAACAAAAATAACTCTTGTAAATAAAATCAACTGAAGTAAAGTTTTTAAAATGCAAACACAAAAGAAAGTCTTGAATTCTTAAAGAGAAGGTGGACACCAAGGCCAACAGTTTAAAGGTCAATACCAAGGCCAAGACCTTAACTTTTAGGCCTTAAGGCAAGACTAAGGCCATGGATTAACAACTCTGACTTTACCTTCCATAACTCTTGAGGGTGAAACTGTTTTTTAACTTAATTAAATTATTGAGGTCTTGTTTGTTTGTTTTTTTAGATATATGTGGATTAAAACATTTTTCCATTCTCAGCGTTTAGTCTCAGCAAATAACATGATTTTAAAACCTTCAAACTTATATTTTCATTTGAATGTATAATGCTCCAAATTTGTTGATGTTTTTTACTCTACCATAGTGAAATATAAATTGCTCTAAACTTTCATTACCATAACCCTTGTTTTAAATAAAAAATACTTAATGCAATAGCTTAATGTGAATTTTACTTTATAAAGTTCTCTTTATTATTATTTTTTAAGGACATAAACTTTATTAAATTACCACAATATAATAAATTACCAACTTCAATTGCAAAATTAATTTTTTCATGTAAATATATTATAAAATGTATTTTTTAATACTATAATAAACTAAAACTAACTTTAATACTATAAATAACTAAATTAAATTTTAGATTTTTTAAATATTTAATTAACTAAATTCTTTCTTTTTTTGACATTCGTATAATGAATTAAAATATATTTAATTTTTTTAAAATTATTATTTCTTAAATTTGTAATTGAGGCTTTGCAATTAATAATGAATTTTTGATTTTTAAAAAATTAGTGAATAACTTTACTATATTAACTTATTGCACTTATTTTATTAAAAATAAGAGAAGTTAGTGAGTAAAAATAAGAGAAGTAAAAAATAAAAAATAAAACTTATTGTAAGAAAAATGTATTAATTTATTTTACTCACGATTATTCTAAGTTTCCCAGCCCATTTGTTGAAAAATATATATCATTGTATTTTCACTTGCCTTAGGGGTCACCCACAAACTACGTCACACAATTTTTTACCATTTTTGTAAGCAACTCAATCTAATTACCACTTAAACTGACCACTAACAAATTGATCTTAACTGTGTTTAACTTATATGAGGTTTTAAGATAAGATTTTAATGAAAACAGACATTCAGTAGGCGTTAATTAGTTATAAAGTATATTAATTTTTTTTTGCTTTTAACTTTCTGTAAAAAAAAATTATGAAACTGCTTTTTAAATTTTTATTTGGATTTATACAGAGAATTCAAAATAGGTCCTTGGACACCCAAGGACCTATTTTGAATTCTCTGTATAAATCCTATTTTGAATTTTGAATTCTCTGTATAAATCCTATTTTGAATTCTCACTCTAACATTTAATTTTTTTTTTTTTTTTATGCATTAGGGGTTGTCCACAAATTACGTCACGCTATAACAGGGAGGAGGGGCGTTGGTAGTTTTGTGACGCCTCATTCAAAACTTGCTTCTTAAGTGTTATGATTTTTGTGATGAGGGGGGGGGGGGGTTCAAAAACGGTCAAAAATTGCGTGACGTAATTCATGGACAACCCCTTATTGTAAATACATAACTATCAAATTCAGTATAAATCTACGCATAATTAATAATAACTTTGTAAAAGTAAAACATGATAACAAAATATTGAACTAATTCAAAAAAAAATTGGAATACTCATGATTTCCAAGAATTAGTGCTAAAAGGAAATCCAGGACTTTTGCAGGCCCTGTCAAATTCAAGGACTTTTACAGTTTTTTAAGAACTGCTGGCCAACCTGCATTATATGACCCATTTCTAATTATTTGAAATACTTACATCAATTTCAATATTTTAATTCTGAATCAGCTAATTTTTTTTTTTTTTTTTGAAGAAATGGTTTTTGTTTGGGCACTCATTCAAATGTGGTTCTAGAAGATGGTTAATAACTAGATCATTACTATCATCATTGATCATTATCACTTCTAACTAAAAGAACTTTATCAATACAGTGGAAATAATTTTGCTTTAATTTTTTTTGATCCATTCAATTTATATATTTTACAGCTTATTCTTAGTGACCCAAGTGTTTGTACTTCAGTGCATTCATTTTTAAAAACCTTTTACCTATTTTATTTACAAATATAACAAGCATGAGTTGCCATGAAACTTGGAGACATACCTCACATAAATTGATAGTTTGATATCTGCTTCACAAGAAAAGTTTACTTTATCCAAACAGAGCTTGTATTTATTTAAACATTTTGATTACACTTGTTAAATAAAATTTTTAATTAAAAACAAAAATGCCACATTTAAAAATCAAATAACCTTAAGACATCCCTAACTCTCCATTAAATCTAAGTTTATTATTTGGTAGTTGCTAGTGCTTAATTGATTGTTTTATCATAATTCCTACCCTGCCACCTTTTTCTTCATCTCTTTCTTTTCTTATTTTGTGCCGAGAAACATATCCATAATTTTTTATCATTGCTGTGTCATAAATAATTACTTTGTTGTGCTGTGTTGTTATAATAATGTTGTGTTGTTATAATAATGTTGTGTTGTTTTATAACTTATGTATATAATTACTACTTTATATCTATATGTCTCTTAGGGAATTACGATTAATTAATAGTAAACTTTTCCATTGTATAATTTACATATGATAAAATTATAGATAGATAAAACTTTGGATATTAAGAGGTGTTGTTATTTCAATTTATCGATCATGTATTTCTATGCAAAAAAAAAACAACACTCACATTAACATCAACGTTTGTCCAAGCACGCTCAATAGAATTTGCGCAAAAACACTCTGAGCAATATCAGTATAATGTACCTCAAATCAATACAATGTGTAATACAAGAAAATTTGCTGATAATCAGCAAACTTTACCACAAATCATGAAAACGTGTTACTTCTGTGGAAATAATTGCCAACCATGCATTATTTGTTCTGCTAGGGAAACTGTTTGTCACAAATGCCAGAAACAAGGACATTTTGCAAAAGTATGCAAATCGAATAAGTCATTAGCTGTTGCTGAACCCGTATGTATGGCTCCATCAATGATAAGTGCTGGAGCCCTTAATTGTCTCTCACACGAAAATCGAAATGTTGAAATAAATGGACAGAGTTTCGCTAAGCTTTCGGAAGCTCTGACAACTTTATCAACAAATACATTGTTAATAAGTACCAAATTCCATATATAAAAAGTAGCAGAAGTGTATTAATGACATCATCATCACTAAAAATGACCAAAATCAAAAGTATACTGACATCACCTTATTAATATTACCTAACTTATGTGCTGATGTTATTCTTGGTCAAGCTTTTATGAAAAAACATAGCAACATAACAATAGCTTTTTGAAGAAAATTATTCCCTTTTTTAGTTAGCAGTCTAAAGAAATCTCAAATACCTCCAGCAACATTATTTACAAATCTCTCCATAGACTGTCATCTAATCGCAACTAAATCTTAAAGATTTAGTCACATCGATAGGCTTTTCATTCAAACTGAAATAGAAAAGTTATTAAATGATAAAATTATAGAACCAAGCAAATTACCTTGGAGGGCACAAATCGTAATCACTACAAATGAACGACACAAAAAACTAATGTGGGTCGAATATTCATAACTATAAACAAATTTATTTACTTTGATGCTTATCCTGTACCTAGAATAGACAATCAGATCAACAAATTGTCCAAGTACCACTTTTTTAGTACTCTTGAACTTACAAGCCCCCACCATCAAATTTCAGATCCACTTAACTTCTAAAGCTAAAGGACTCCTCATTCTTTTTAAGTTTTCTTTAGCTCTATAACCGTTTAATCATATAAAAAAATGGCGCCAAAAAAAAAATCCTGTGTAATTGCTACTAGTGTGTAAAAATGGATATATAACTTTAGAAAATATTCAATCAGGCACAAGAAGAAAATATGTTGAAAATTTAACAAAAACTAAAGGATTTATTAGGCAAAATAATTGAATAAAATTAAATCAAAAAATAATTACTCTCTCAGCACAAGCAATACACATTCTGACAGAGTTTCTGTATTGCTCAAATTAGGCACTTCAATATTTTGCTTTTTGCCGAACAAAAACCTGCCTAAAATTTAGCTACCGGGTTTTGCGTTTTAAGCAAGCCATATGTTTTTCAAAAACAGACTATATTGCTAATTCTTAACCAATCAAAATAAAACTTAGCAATAAAGTAGTACTCAAATCAGCCTAAATTTTGTAATCATTTTTGTAGAATTCCAATGAAAAAAACTTGCTTAAATTTTTTTTTTAAATTTCCAATTTTTTTTTGACTTTGCAGTTATATAAGATAAGCAAATGTTTTAAAAATCTAATCAATTGATTTATTTATTCCTTTATCTACATTTCTACCAAATTTTATTTAAATTGAACAGTGCAATCACTTGCTATATGACGCACACGACTGCATGGTCATTTGCATCGTATAACAAACATTGTTAATTGTCCTATAAAATCATTTATATGATTGTTATATTGGTCACAGAAATTTATCTATTTTAATGTTATCTATTTATCTTAAAAATATGTATTACAATATTTATAACTTTTGAACCCCTCCAACTAGAATGATGAATTTGGTATCATTTTAAAGTGCTTTTTGAGCTCTATTTATTGACGTAAGTTATATTTAAATAAACTAATTTCTAAAAATTTATCAAAGTGCCTACTCATGTTGCTAATATTTTAAACAACATCATATTTATGATTTTATTTATTTTATTCAATACTAGTTTAACATTTTCTTAATGATTCTGCGTAGCAAAATATTCATAAAAAAATATACAAAGTTTTATGTAAAAAAATGGTCATCTTGATTCTATTAACTTATTTAATAAATTTTTTAATATGATTTTATCAAATTATAATTGAAACATGACAAATTTTAAGAATACGTGACTATATAACTATAAAAAAGTTTATAACAAATAACTAAATTTTATTTATTTACCTGCTCAGATGCAAACCCTACTTTACATGTATTACAAAACATTTCATTCTCCATCTTTTGTGAAGTTACCTAAATTCCTTTCAAAATTTACGAAAGAAATTTTATTTGTATTAATACGTGGTCTAAGCTCAATAATTTACAATTAATAAAGAAAACAATTTACGAAATCATGCTTTTCTAATAAATATAAATGTTACCTAATAGGAACGTGTGAATATCAAAATTTGTCTTGAGAAACCTAATGCCGTTTTGGTCGGTAAAAAAAAACAACAACAAAACAACAAATTTTTGCCGACAGACCTCAATGTTAAAATTACTAACGTCATACACGACCTTCTAGGGTTGGATGTGAAACATTAATCCCCGAAGTTTTACAATATATTCCGCAAATTACACATGTTCTATGTTGCGCAATATTGAAGAATAAAATTTATCCTTAATTTATTCTAATTTTAAAAAATTATATATTTAATCTAACGTTTTAGCTTCCAAATCTCATTTTGGTTTAAAATTTGAGATTCGGAACGAAAATACAAACACTTTAATTTTTTAAGCGTTTATTAAAAAAAAAATTATATAAGTTCACTTCTTTTTGTAATTTTTTGCTCAAAACTATCTATGAATGGTTTAATCGTATACAAGATCAGAGGCGATTATACGGGTATGTGTGTGGAGGGGAAGAGGGTGTTACCCCCTTCCTCACCCAAAGAAGGTGATTTTCAAGTTATAGTCGGGTTTTTTACGAATTTAGTCGGAAGTATACAATTCAGTCGGTTAAATTTTCGTTATTTTTTTATTTTTATTTTTTCTTAGAAGCTTGTCGATACAAATTTGAGGATTCAACCCCCCCCCCCTCAATTTATTCGTAGAATCGCCTCTGAACAAAATGTTTATAATTATTTTAATTAGAAGCAAAAAAGTGTAAATACCCTTTTACAAAAAATTGAGATATACAAAAAAAATGCAAATTGGATTTAAATAACGAAAGATGAAGCAAATTCTAAAACATTTTTTTAATAAAACAAGAAAATATCTCAGATCTCCCAATTTACAGACTCTAGGCCTGATTATAATAAAATTTCCGATTTTATTAAATAAAAAAATTCTTGTTTATAATATAATATTTTCCAATTCCAATATTTAAAAAGCAATTCTTAAAATAAATAAATAATCCAACTTTGATAAAACTCTTTATAAATAAAATAATATATTACATACAAATCGATAATTGATATATTTACTTTTTAAAATAACAATCAAGTTAAAATGCTTAATATGAACACCTAATCTTTCTCAATCCTTCCGTCAAAATGCTTTCTTATTAAATCATACATCATATAAGAATTTCCAAAGATATCTTTAGTGTGCCATAATCAAATGCGAACCACATGGTGGCATGAAGCTAATAATCAATGTTTCAATTAATACTGTTTCCTAAAACAATAAAGAATGTTTTAGTACACATTTTTTTAATTTTTTCAAATTTCAGAAATGCCTAAGTTAAAAAAGTTAAAATAATCAAACAATTTTTTTACATATAGTCTATAGTTAAAAGCAATAAAGTCCTCATATTGTGCTGAATCTTTGGTAGGCTTAAGTCCAAGTTCTTGCATACCAGTAATTGATTGATTAGAACCTATCTTTATACCTATAGAGTTCCAGTCTAAAATTGACAACTTGCAATGGTTGTAACCATACGTTTGATTACTGGAGTATTTACCAATAACTTCCTTAATAAAACTAAGGTCTGAAACTATAAATAAGATCACATTAAAGTGTTCATTTTTACTAGGAATAAAACACACTGAGACTGAGACACTACCAATAAAACACACTGAGATTCGTCAAACCTGTGAATGGTTTTTTTTCATAACTTTCGTTCCCACGCCAAAGAGTTGCGATAAATTGACCATATGTAAGCTTTCCCAGCAAACGCGTTAGGTTTTTTGTTATGTATTTTCGCGCATGAATATTTTATTTTAGACAACTTGGTCACGTCCGTTTGCAAGTTTTATTATATGTGCTACAGGCGTTTTATCAAAACGCCTTTAGTTGCTTTTTACGTACTTCTAGAAAAACACTATTTGATACATAATTTAAATTTTTAAAAAAAAGTTTTACAAAAGATTTGCAATTAAAATAATTATTTATATATTGATTTAATTATCTTTATTATATTACGAATTGGAAAAAAAAAAGATGAATTAAAAAAAATAAGTATTTGTGTTGTATTTATTGTCAAAAAAAACGTAGACCGGTTTTTTTATAGATGAAAGCGCCTTATTAAACAATAACAAGTTTAATTCAATTTTTTCTAACGAACTTTTTCAAAAGCTTGGCTACATATCCCAACCTTGATACGTTTTTAAAAAATATACGTTTTTAAAAAATATATCGATGTATGTAAATTCTTTCTCTACGAAAATCAATATTTTGACTTTTATTAATAGTAATTTTTATTTTATTTCAAAATGTGACTAATTTTGCGTTATTATTTTTTTTAAAACCACACAACATTTAGAGGAATTATTTTACAACTAGCTCCAGATGTTTTGGGGACTTTTTATCAAATAAAAGAAGAGTCTTACACATGCCTTTAGTTTACATTTTGTAAAGAATCATTTTAAATTAACTTTAACTCCAGACTGTACAGGTTGCATGACATGGAATATTCACATGAAAAGGGTCAGACACGTCAGAAACAAATATAGAATTGATGCTGATTAAACTGTTTGTGCACAAGAAATAATAGCGGCAACAGACATGGAAAAAGTAATCATGTTACCAAGAATGGAAAACCTTAAAGAAGCAATGTTTTTTCAGCGATTAACAACATACAATGAAACATTTGTGCCTATTGAAAAACAGAGATGTAGTCAAGACAGAAAAGGTCAAATCCAAGACTAAGACCAAGACATTTGGGCTCAAGACCAAGATCAAGACTGAATGTTTCAAGACAAAGACCAAGGCTTTAAAAGTTTTTACAAGACCGTGATCAAGAATTAGGTTCTAAGAAGTCCTAAACAATAAAACCCATGCTCACTCATGTAAGGAGTAAACAGGTTCTATTTTTTGACTAGCATCGCACATTTTTTTTATTTATTTGGCTAGCGTAGATGTATTTATAATATAATGCTTCTAGTTTAGAATGTTGAATGCTTGATCTTCTTAACTCATTGCATGGGTTTTGCTTGAGTCAAAAAAAATGTTTGAATACTATTAGACCTTAGTTGGTGTGATAGTTTAGCATTCATAAATATTACCTTATAATAAAACGTAGATACTCGTGTATGATATAATTGAAGTCTACAAAAGATATTTTTAATAAAAACAGAAAACTTTCAGTAACAACAACAATAATAACAAACATTTTTTTTTTGTAATGCTAAAAAACAAAAAGTACGAATAAAAAACATCTAAAAACAAAAAGCAGACATGCTAGACCAAAAGCCATATACTATAATTACAAAAAATAAAGTGAATGGGTCATTTCAGAAATAACATAAGTCAAAAAAAAAACAGGTTAAATATCGCTAAACCTGAATCTGAAATATCAGCCGCAATGCCGACGCAGTTAAACTGATTTTGCATGAGACAATGACTTTATGACAATAAAGTTATATCGATATATTATATTGTATATACTATATCTTTATCATTAGCAGAATCAGAGTAATTGTGACTGATATTTCTGATTCATCTTTAGCCATATTCACCCCGGTTTTTGTTTGTTTTTTTCATTAAATTTTTATACAAATATATAGAAAATTTAAAAGTCTACAATTGAATATTATGTTAAAATAATGATAGAAATTAAAAAAAAATAAAGATCGCGGAAACTTATAGAAGACTTAGAGATCTTATCATGAGAACCGCTAAAGTTTGACGTGTCAATAAAAGTTGAGGTAAACTCATACAAATAGTTTTTTGGTAATAAAAATGCAAACGTATGCAAACGTATATACAGGTGCATACACACATACATATATACACATACACATAAACATCTACACTCATACACAATAATTTTACAAAGTATATTTCATTTAACTATATATAACATTAGTCAAGAAAAAATTTACAGAATTACTACATAAGAACACAGTATGTTTACAATATTTTATAACTTTAACAATAAAGTATTTTACTGGAAAAAACATTATAAGAAAACCTAAAATCAAAATTAAAAAAACAACATATTTATATTATTTTTATATAATATAAATATACTAGATATTTCATCAATTGAAAGTATTAAACAAAAACTAAAAAAGTATTACTTTTTAGTTTTTGTTTAATAGAGGGATAACTTCATTTCTTAAAAATATCAAAATTTTTAAGAAATGTAGTTATCCCAAAAAAGCTCCATGAAATGAGATGCAAAACTTTTCAAAATTTGTATGGTAAGGTTGTCGAATAGCTTTACCATTTCTTAAGATATATTTGTTCGTTTAAGTTAAATAAGTTTACCATTTCTTAAGATATATTTGTTTTTTTAAGTTAAATAAATTTTGAAAAGGTTCAAGAGATAAACTGTTTTTTATATTTATACATAAAACAAAGAACATCAAAAATATACAGCTCGTATATACTGAAAACATTCATGTCAATTAGGAGAGGCTTGGCATGAATAAAACGATCCCTAAAATTAATAAAGGCGTGCAACATGTTTTTGTTGACAATATAGAGGTTCAAGTTTGCTCAGGGTCGACGACACGGGTTTTGAAGTGGATGGGGGAGGGGAGCACAGGCGTAAATTTTTAAAAAAAGTCTTGTATATCTAAAAAAAAAAATTTTTTTAAAATAAAAGGTCCTTATACAACCAGACGCAACACTTGCATAGGTTAGGTGGCTATGAATAAATGAATGATATAGTTGTGTTAAGGTGTGCTTATATAGGATGTTTCTTGTTTTATATAATATTCCAATACTTTTTGCTCAATGTGCTTGATTTATCAATTTAAACGCCTAAAAATTTGGTAAAGCTTACTTTTTTTATTAAAGTATTGTTAATAAAAAGAAAAGGCGTGTCATTTGACAGTAAGTGTTTTTTCAAATGAGAGTAGAAGAAAATTCATTTGGTTTTATCAATATTGAGAGATAATTTATTTTTGATTTAAGTTATTTCTGAAATGACCTGTTCAAGTCATGTTTGCATATTTTTATTTAAGTACTTTGTTAAACGTTAAACTGACAAGTTTGTACCTTATCTTATATAACACGTTAATTAACCTTAGTAGAAACTAACTACACATTGTCAGAAATCATGTTTACGTATCACTGTTATATTTCAAATAAACAAGAGTCGACAATATCTCATCATCCAGTCTAGCACTATTCGGTCGCATAATTAAATCTCCCTTGCTGAATACGCGCTCCACTTGTGCAGAAGAAGCTGGAATACAGAAAAGCTTTTCTAGCAGAGGATTCATAATATTGTAACATTCGCCAGATTGTGCTTTTAACCATGCCTCATCTCCATATTTGCCTGATGAAATGGAAACCATTTTTTCCATGAAAGCTGTAGCAATAGTGGTTTGTGATAATGAAACAATATTCTATTTTTGCAGTTCAATTCTCTGAAGATTTTTTTGCATTTGAAGCAAAAAATCTTCAGAGAATTGCTTGAACGACTCACGTCACTACTAGCACCACCACCATTTTGGTCCAGCTGTTCTTGCGTCTCCTCCTCTTCTGTTATTGGTGCCAATAAATCTTGAGTGGAAATTGTGGTTTGCGACTTGACTGTAATGGCTGAAACCTCTGCTGTTGAAAAATCAATACTGTCAACGTAAAGCAAAACAAAACAATAACAATAAAATCTCTTTAAAATTGACAAGTTATAACGGAATTATTAGAATATAATTATACTCTAATAATTCAGTTATAATCTACAAACCACCTTTAATTTTTGATCTATCCAACAATAACTTAAAAATTCAAAAAAAAAACTTTTTTTTACTTATTTGCAATATGTTTACAAACAAATCTTTTGACATCTTCTGGTCCAGGATAAACTTCCTTCAGTCAAAGTAATGAATAACTAGAATCTAAGGCTGAGGCCTTAAGGTAAATTTAGATTCTTCTTAATTCTGTTACCTGTTGGCAAAGTTTTGACATTCTGCAACAATCCAACAAATCTGTGACAGAAGGTACATAACAAACCGTTCACCAGTGTAGTGTGATACTTGACAGTTGAACTGAGTGTGTTAAGACACTTACGCCTACAATTGAAGGCACAACACATCTTAATGTTGGATAACTATCACCCTGCAACAAATTTTTAGCCTATGCAAGTCTGAAGGATTTCTATTAGTTCACGCAGCATTGCCATCTCACGTTGTGTCAATATAAGAATACTATCGTCTCCCTTGAGCAAATCCGAAATTTTTACAGGATCCAATCTGATAATACTGGAAAGCATAAAAATGCATGCTGTTCCACCTTGTAGCATTGGTTTTTGGCATAGAGCATCCTTTTCCAAATTTCGACTCAAAATTTCCACGGAAAAGGGTGCTTTGATGTGTTAAATTTGCCAGCTTTGAGTATTTGGCTATTAAACTGTTAGCTGTTTTCAGATGAGTTAATCCATCTTTTACACACAGCTGCAATAGATGGGTCTAGCAGACCAATCTTTTAGTTGCATGTTGCTCGATATCTTTGTTCACAGTGAGTCGATCTTCTTTAAGCAAATCATTCCAAATTTCTTCGTCATTAACTATAACAACATGGCCAGATTCTTCTTCTGGCCAGATTCTTTCTCCTTTTTCTCTAAATCAACTAAGCACATCAAAAGCTTTTTTCGTATTTGAGGCGTTATCAGTTACAAAACATCCCAGCTTTGTTCTGATTCAGTTTTGCTAAATGATGTTATTTAGTTCATCTGCAATTAACTGGCCATTATACCTTCCTTTTGACTGGACAAAAAGCCAATAGAAAATTTTGGAGCTTGCTATCAGAAAAGTAGTGTCCAGTACAAGCAAGATATGAATGCATTCTTCTATCAGTCCATATATCAACAATCATGACTATATACTCAATGGACTGAACTTGTTTTGAGATAAGTTCTCTTTTTTCTTTAACAGCCTCTATATAAATTGAGATGCTAGATGGCTTCGTTATAGTAGTACGTAGTTGTTATTCATATCGCAGATAAATTTCTGAAAATTTGAATTCTCGACAAGAGATAATGGAAGTGAGCAACCAACAACAAGGCTTGCTACTAAGGAATCTGTAATTTTAATTTGGTCAGGATGTTGCAGTCCGTACGAACAATTCTGTTTTGTGAAGGATGTATCAATATTTATTTGTTTGCGGTTGAAATTATTATGTTTTTTTGTTACATACTCTGCGTATTTTTCAGGGTGAACGTTACTATACTGTCTTAAATAAATAGAATAAAAAGATTAAAAGGTATAATATAAATAGACAAAATGCTTTTTGTTTTCTAAAAACAACAAGATGTTTGAATATATTTTCTTATATTTTATTTTTATTTGATAATCTAACAAAAGGGGATGGGGTCTTGTGAAGAGCGGGTCGGAATGTTAAAAAAAATAAATTTTTTCACTGGGGGTCTGGGAAAAATCACGTATTTTTGGTGAGTGCCTAATATGTTTTGTTGTTCAAGATAGGGAACAAAGAGCTATGTGGCATACTCAAATTTTTAGTATGTTAATACTGGTATCAAATGAGGATGAATTAAAAAAAGTTTAGGTAACTGGAGCTAATCCAACCCCATCCCGACCCCTAATTGTCCCCTTTCTAGAACTAAGTCTCCTAAGCTAATAAAAAATTTTTAAGTTCTATCATAAATTAGACCAAAATTTATGAACAGATTTCAAGTTTCAACAAAAAATATCTTTTTGTTCAAGATTTATGATCATAAGAAGTTTAAAATTCAACAAATTTACCCCCTGAAATAACTATAAATGGTAGTAACTTTTAAACTAGGTTTTTTGATAAAATTTAAAATAAAAAAATCGATATATTATGATCTAGTTTAATATAAAACAAAAAAAATTTGAAAAATTCCTTTAGTTAACCTACACTAGAGTAGATTATTAGGGGTCTAATAGGGTTAACTACAACTACTTTAAATACTCCGGGTCTACATATACTTTTAGTTGCTTTAGAAAAAATTTTAAAAGAGAAAAAAATTTGTTTAAAAACAAAGAGTATGGGTTACAGTTTGTCAACTGATATTTATCTACGATAAACATCTAAAGAGTATCCTACCAAGGGCAGCATCGTTTAGAAGGCAATGCTTACAATAAGTTGCTTAAAAACATAGATAGCTTTGAGCTGTTTTTTTAAGAGTCCAGTCTTGGAGACCTCTTATCCAAATACATTAAGGTACTTAGAGATTTTGAAAAAGTAGTTTATAGCTGTTTTACAAAATCATAAAACTCTACATATGTCAAAGATATAGAGTAGTAGTCTACAAGCCATAGAAATCTAGAGGCTATAATTCCTTTGAAAGTACACATAGTTGAGCAACATATGATCAAATTCATTGACATGAAAGGTGGAGTTTTCAGTATGATAAATAAATTTTAAGTTTGACAAAAGGTTAAATTAATATTATTTAAATATAATAAAAGTAGTTAAATACTTATTTTTACAATAATACAACAGTTTATGCTAGTTTATACATGCAGGTATAAACTTGCATAAACTGTTGTATTGTCTCGTTTAACACATAAAGTGGTTGTAGTTGTAAGCAACAGCTGCGTTTTTTAGCGCTTCAATATAGTTTGTTCTGTGTTCTTTAATTTTTAAAAATGATTCTAAAATGATTGAAATCTATAATGATTGAAATCCTGGTGAATAGATTCAAGAGCTTGTTAGATCCAGTAACCCAAGCGTACAGAATATAAAATGCACAAAATAAGTTTTAGTTTATATTCATTCATTTTATATATAGTTTATATATAAACTATGACGATTATTCATTAAATGAACTAAAACTTATTTTGTGCATTTTATATTCTGTACGCTTAGGTTACTGGATCGAACAAGCTCTTGAATCCATTCACCAGGATTTCAATCATTTCAGACGAATGAGAAAAATTAAAGAACACAGCCCAAACTATATTGAAGCGTTAAAAACGCAGCTGTTGCTTACAACTGCAAACACTTCTAAAGTAGCTCTCAATTTGCAGCTAGCTTGTAAAAAGTACAATACTAACCTCTTACGAACAATTTGCTAACATAGTTTTTTATTATTGGGGTTGGGTGAGCTCCAGTTACCTAAACTTTTTGCAATTCATCCTCATTTGATACTAGTATTAACATACTAAAAATTTGAGTATGCCACATAGCTCTAAGTTACCTATCTTGAACAACAAAATTACTAGACACTCGCCAAAAATACGTGATTTCTCCCTAGACCTTCGGTGAAAAAAGTTGTTTTTTACATTTTTGAAATATGGAAGAGTCTGCTGATAATAAACAAACAAAAAAAATTTCTGGGGATGTGTAGCAAGGTCTCAGAGCATCTTCCTATGTACCGTGTACTAATAACGTATCATAGACTTAACATCACAAATACTGAAAACTGACTTTTAAATGTTGTTTTATTGTAAAATAATATATACATTCAGGTAATACCAGTAACAAAGGAGGGCGTTGCCAGTAACAAAGGAGGATACCAGTAACAAAGGAGGGCACGGAAAAAAAATTCCAGTAACAAAGGAGGAAAAAAAGTGCCAGTAACAAAGGAGAATACCAGTAACAAAGGAGGGCACGGAAAAAAAATTCTTTTAGGGCATCAAAGAAATCAAGAAAGAGCACATAAAAAAGGTCTTTTTAAATATAAATACTTTTGATTTTAATTGTAATTCGGCACCTATTTTATTGCTTTTGCCATTATCACTTTTGCTACGTCACTTTGTTTTTGTTATTTCAGTGCCCAAGAAGTTCTTACGGTCTTGCCAGAGAGCACCACGAAAGTGCATTTAACCGGGAAGTTCACGCCTCCTTTCTTACCGTGACGCGAAATATGTCCAAAGCTTGTTTTGAATCTGGATCTTCTGCTTATAAAGCAAGCGCTCTAACCACTGCGCGACGGCCGCACTGGTTAATAAAGTTTACAAAAATATTTTTTAATTGATTTAAAAAGGTTTTTTCAATTAACAAAAATACACTACTTTGCTTTAAATAAGCTTTGTATGTTTATTGGCAATTCGTGCACGTATTGTTGACCAGAGTAGAACAGCAAAATCCACACAATCAATCGCCACAGGATTTGCATCATATTCATAATTGCCGTTGAGCTGTAGTTTTATCTCCAAAAAATATGTCACAAGCTTGACATTTTTTAGAACTCAAAGAACCGTCGGTTAATTTTGAAATAATGAACAACTTTTTTATTTTAATAAAAAATCATGGTGTGTATCCATTTTAAAAATGTTAAAATTTACTGGTAAATTTACAGGTAAACTTACCGGTAAGTTTTACATTCTCAACACTTATTACCATTTCAAAATATTACTGCTAATTGTCTCCTTCGTTGTTTATCCGTGAATGACCGAAGTAAGGGTATTTCAAAATTTCACTAATTTTTATAAAATAAGTAGTTAATTTTCAAAAATTAATAGTTTTTTTTTCGTAAATATAATTAATTTGATGATTCTTAATAATACTATGATTAAATTTGATCATTTATTTTAATAGTTTGCTTATTTTAGATTTTAACAGTATGGATTTTTTCAAACTGTTGTTTTGCTAAAGAATTATTTCAGCATGTTGCATATAAATATTATTAATTTTTTTATAGATTCATGTTTACAAACTAATTACAAATATTATTTAAGATAAAAAAGTTTGTAAAATTTGAGTTTTGCAACTTTTTTTTTATATTTTTTCTTAAATAAACGAAGTTGCATGGTGACCGAACTTAGGCGATTTTTCGGTATTGTTAATCTTTATTAAAGAATCAAAATAACAAAGATTCTTTAATATTTCTAACGAATACTTTCAAACAAAAGCACTTTTTTCTAAATTTAAAAATTTTAGTTTTTTTAAAGATTTAAATCTATGGTGGAGAAACTTATGCACTTTTTTACGTAATGAAATAGTTCGCTTTTAACTTTGCTAAAAAATGAAAAGAAAAATTTATTACGTTCTTTCTAAACTATTTCTAATCCCAAAAAAAGAAGAAGTGCGTATTAAACTTCTCTTTTTTTTCTAAATTTAAAATAAGCTAGTTTTGTAGTTGTGTTACAGATTTAAATCTCTATATATATATATATATATATATATATATATATATATATATATATATATATATATATATATATATATATATATATATATATATATATATATATATATATATATATATATATATATATATATATATATATATATATATAATATATTTTATATTATATATTATATATATATAATATAATTTATATTATATATTATATATATAATATAATTTATATTATATATTATATATATAATATAATTTATATTATATATTATATATATAATATAATTTATATTATATATATAATATAATTTACATTATATATTATATATATAATATAATTTATATATAAGCATAGTAAGAAATGACCCTATTACTTTTTGACCCATTAACTTTTTCCCACAACTTTATCAACATAAATGTTGCCTATAAATTTTCTTTAACTTTTTCTGTATTTGTGTTTTTTGTTTGTTTGTTTGTTTTTGATTTTTTTGTTTTTGTTTCAATAATTATTATCAAACTTAAAAAAAATGAAATCGCAACTAATTAAAATATTTGGAAAGTGGTCACTAATTTTTGAGTTGTGACTCATTTCATGATTTAATAGAGAAGCAACTGTAAAAACTGTCACGTGTACGATTTCAATGGTTTTATTCAAAGAGTGAAGCAGAGAAACAAAATACACAAGTTTTGCAGGTAAGTTTGATATTAGTTCTATAAAATTTATAAGAATTGTTGCTGTAACTAAGTTTTATTCTTTTAAGGTGGTAGAGCACTAAAAAGACATATTTCATGAAAGATTTTTCATGAAAGATTTTTAAAAATGTTTTAAAAATGTGCAGAAATGCTTCGCTAAAAAAAAAAAATGAAATGTTTTTGCAAAAGCAAACTTTTGAAAAACTTTACCGAAAATCCATAATGGCGTAAAAACAGTGTAAATAAAAACCTAATTCGTATGTTTTCAAAAGACGTTGTCATTAGTTAGACTTAAGAACCATGAATCAAACTTTGTAGATCTGTTGATGACATTATTTTACTATTTTAGATTTAACAGATAGATTTTTAATTAGTCCTTTTATATGTAAAGATATGATCTTTTTTTTAAAACGAGTTAAAATTTGTATATTTACTAGCAGTTTAAAGAAGTTAAAACTAAAAATAATGAATTTTAAAAATAATTAAATAAAATCTATCTGTCAAATAAATTCTTATGTTGTTAGGAATATGTCCTTAAAATTTCAGAATAAAATCCTCTTAAAACAGTCTTTGTTTTAATCTTTTACGACTCTTACTGAATCCTTTTTTTATTATCTGTTAAACTTGTTGTCAATTGTTTCACATATCAGTGTATATCAAAATGCTGTAATACTTTTAATACACCATTTCTACCACCACTGAAATGCAAAATAGCAGAGTTTACACCCATTTCCAGAACATCTTTTTTAACAAATGATATTCAGACATCATGTCCGAATATAATTCTTTTTTACACTTTCTGCATTTAATAACTTTTCTTCTTTTGGCTATAGGTGTTGTGATAGATGTAAATTCTGAGTTTTACGGTATTGTATACATGTGCATTTACATAAAAACAGCCCTATCTAGTATTTCAATATGTTTTAATATAATGTAATAATTGGTACACAAATCATTCCCATAGGACATTATTAAAGATTGGCATCATTCCTTATGAACATTGTTAGCGATTGATATAATTCCCCCTGGACAATATTATTAGTTGGTATAACTCCATTAAGAAATATTTTTTGAAGAAAAAAAAATTTTAAATGGAATTATTTGTACACGAAGGAATTCTAATTTGTGCACGAAGGAATTCTAATGTAAACAGTTATAAAAGCCGCAACGGTTAACTTAGATAAAATATGATACAAGAGGGAATAACGACTTCATAGATTTTTGATGCAAGTGTAAAATGTAGTAGAAAAAAAATGGGTAGAACAGCAAAAAAAGGATGATAATGAAAAAGAAAAAAAGTAAAAATAAAGAAAGGTTGAGGTATATTTACCTATTGAAGTACCCACTGAGGGATTTACCTCAGAGACAGCTTCCATCTAATGGTGATATTCTAAGATACTATCAATTTATCCTTCGCGAGTCACAAGTAAAATACAAACCCACTTCTACTAATGTTGGTTGAAAATTGAAATCGAAATCCAAGGATGTTGTTTATGAAAATAGTGTTTGTACAGATCCTGACATATTCTTGCTTGGTAACTATGGTTAAAAAAATTTGGGATAATGTTAAGTTTGGCAAGAAATTTGTAATTTCTGGGTACAGTATAAAGAACAATATTATTAAAATTAACTTAAAATACAAAAACTTAATTAAATGGTCTTTTCTAAACTAGAACAGCAGTCTTGTTAAGCAATCAAAGTTAAAGAAAGATTTTCTCACAGAATCTTATCAGCTTTTTTGACATCTCGATTAGAAATTTTGAAAAAGATATTCTAGATGATAGATTGAGAACAGATGATGACAAGCTGGAAGATATAAAGTAAGTTCATTAATTAACACTTTGTTGAGTAGTGAGATTTTCTTTCCGATTTAAAGAAATGTAAGTAATAGCATAATATTTCCATTCATTATTTTTTTCCGTTTCCTTTCAAATATTAACGTTTAACTCTTTTCATGGTTTGGTCATTTTCCAAGAAAAACTAGAACAATTATTAATTTATTCATAAATTTCTTAACAGGTTCTAATATTTTTTAGTTTTTATGAAGACCAAAAGTTTTGAACTTTAGTTGGCAAATTGCAAATGTTGAGGACCTTTTTTTTTTTTTTGGTATTTCTAGTTGGTAAAAAAAACATATATAGAAGACCTTTTCGGGACGGACCTGGACAGAAGAGATTTAATTCAGCAGTGAGGAAGAAAAGTCAAATAAGGACTTTGAAATCAGCGAGGATGAAGATTTCCTGGGTAACGGTTGGAAACGCAGGTATACTACTATTTTAATAACATAGTTGTAAATTTCACAAACTAGAGCTGTTTTATTGAAAAGCATATAATTATAAATAGGTAGAAAAATATTATAAAATGATAGCTAGGTAAAACTCTGGAGATAGGATAAATTTAGCAGTGTATGTTGAAAAGCTTATTAAATGTACTGTTATTCCAGCAACAAGGTTAAATGTTGCTGTACAACCTTATCTGGCAATTTTAAGTGAAGTATTCAAAACTGGAGGTATAGAAATTAATGGTATACTGTTTTCATGAAGCATACTTCATAGAAAAAGGTTCAAATATGTAGAACTTGAAGGAAACCTGGAGTGGGTTTCAATAACGAATCATCTTAAAGGCCGACAACTTATTTTTCATATTGATACCAAACTGTTGGAAAAAATTACTACTGGGCTTAACAGTGTTTAAAAAATTGAGCGACTTACAGTCTCAGTGCGCTCTCTGGATGACGGTACTATAAAAGACCATCTTTTAGGTGTTGTTCAACGTCCCTTTTCATAGGGAGCTGACCAATCTTTGAGAATATTATGGATATAAAGAGAAGATTGTTGGTATATACTGTGATACAACTGCAAGCAATACAGGCGGAGTCCATGGAGCAATCCAAATTCTTACAAATATTTTGAAATTACCAATGTTGTGGATAATGTGTAGGAGACACTTATTTCAAGTAAATTTATCTCGCTATATGGCTGCTCTTACTGGTGAGAAAACTAAAGGTCCAAGAAAAGCTCTTTATTTTAAGCTAAAGAACAAGTGGACTGAAATCTGAAAGAAAATTAATGAAGTGAAAAATTTATGTAAATTGGACTGGCAAAGAGATGATCTGAAGATTGGCTTTGTTCTTCGCACTGTTGTAATGAAAGCTAAGACATTTTTGACTAATGCAACTACTGATATGGTATTTTCAAGGAATTATTATAGTATAGTTTGTAAACTTGCCTCCTTCTTCCTTGAAGTGGAAGTACAAGATTTTAAGGCATCAACCTGGCTATACGTTGTACTTAACTCCGCAACTCTATGTTTTGTCCTTTGGGGAAAAAGAAGTTCCTTCTGAAACAAAGCTAAAAATGCAATTAACTCTGATTGAGTTTGAAGAGTCAAATGAATTTCAGCGTTGTAAACCATCAAATGTACAAATTGAAGAGACCACAGAGCTACCTGAGCTGATTTCCGAACAAAGCTAATTTCTCTTCAAACATTTTAAAAGATCAAGAACAAGTATAAAAGAATGGATCAATAATAGTCTTAATACTATAGATGTTTTTAACCATCCTCAGTTGCTTGTTTTTATTGTATGGATCAAAAACATATCTGTTGTAAATGATGGTGCAGAAAGAAACATTAAGCTCATTAAAGATTTTATTTTAGCTACTAGAGATGAAGATTACCTTTAAAACGTAGTCTAGAAAAAACTCGACTAAGAGTATGACCAAAAAGGAGTTTGGGAACTGTTCAAAAAGTTGTATTTTTTGAAAAATGTTTCACCGCAATAAAATCTTAAATATTAGTTTTTATGTACTTTTTTTGTATTTTCATATTTATAAATATAAAATATCAAGTTTAATACTATGTTACGGTTTGGAAGCCACTCTGATTTTAAACTAGTACAAGCTTCATTTGTCAAACCATTTCTAACAGCAGTCTCTATTCAAAAAAGGGTTGCAGCAACATAATTACATGAGTTTGCACCCCTCCCAGCCCCAAACGTGAGAGCAACAAGTTGATGAAATAATTTTTACACTATTTTTAGTAAGACTTATATTCATCAATAAATTTTTAATTTCATTGTAAAATAATTTAGCGTTCAAAAATTAAGCCATATAAAGTTTAAACCCCCCTCAATTTGAGGGGGCTGCAAATTTTATATGGTCATAATTTTTGAACGCTAAATTATTTTACTATGAAATTTAAAATTTATCGATGAATATAAGTCTAGTTAAAAATAGTATAAAAATTATTTCATCAACTTGTTGCTTTCACGTTTGGGGCAAAGGGGCGCATATTTTGGGGCTTTTTTGTTCCCAGCCTCCAATCATCGCAATTTTTTGCAAAGCATCCTTATTTGACATAAGTATAAACATATAAAAGTTTGAAGTTTGCTCTATGTCTGGAAGTTAGCAATCTCAAAGACCAAAAAATGCTGGATCCGCCCCTGACTGCATACGGTATCATAATTCATTTTGATTTATATATGTTATATAAATGTTAATCGTCTTTGTTTATGTTGTTTGTTTATACTTCGTTTACTCAAGGATTAAAAGCTACGACTTCAATTATTTCCAATATATACTCGATCCAGTCTTTTTTGTAAATTCTCCGTTACGCAGCTTGAACTGGTGCATAAAGAATTTCAAAACATTTAGTAGTCGAATGAAAACTTCTCCAAATTAATGTGTAAGGCGTTTTGAAAAAAAATTAAAAAAATGAAAGCAGACATATTTTTAAGGTGTTTTTTAAAACTAGTAATTTTTATGAATTTGTCATAATTTAAGAAAAAAATCATTTTATAACGTTTTTTATCATATATTATCTATATTAGTTTATTTCATAAATAAGTCAATTTTGATTTTTTTGATTTTAAGGCGTTTGAAAAACGGCTGTAGTGTGTTGCTGAGAAAAGTTCAAAAGCAAAGAAAGCAAAACTTAAAAATTAGAATATTAAAATAAACGTAAATAGAAAATAATATTAATAATTTAAATAATTGGTGAACTGTTTTTGATTTTATTTTTTCATAGTGGTTGTTATTTTCAGCAACAAAATTCGGTAAGTCAAAGCAAAAAAACAATAAACAGTTTTAAACATTAAAAAGAATGATTTTCCTTTATCTTATTTTATTTTTATTTTTTAAAAAGGAAAGTGAAAATATAAATTGTCATCTGTTTATAAAATGTTTGGATAATTTTAATGTAACAGGTATAATTGTCCTCATAAAAACGTCAATGTAATGCTTGCGTATACTTTTATATATAACTTTCTGCATTATATAACTATATTTATTTTGGCCAAAGTATAAATATTTTTTTTTTTAAGTTGATTTAGGTTCCCCAAGAAGTCCTTACGGTCTTATCACAGAGCACCGCGGAAGAACATTTAATAGGAAGTTCACGCCCATCTCTATCCCAACCGATGTCGCAAAACTTGCCCATTTGAACCACGGATCTTACGTTTCTGAAGCAAGTGTGCTACCACTGCGCCACAGCTGCAAATATGCTTAGCTCATTGGCATAAAGCGTTTTCAAATACGGAATGTCCGTGGTTTGTTCCTACAATGGTCCACAATTTTTTTTCTGTTTCTTCTAAACACCGCTGGTTATATGTTTGCTTTGAAACCATATACCTTTTCTTATTTGTATATAATAAATCTTTTTGCTGATTGTTTCTGAATGATACACATCTTATCACATTCAAATTTCTTATACTATTTAAGTCTTTCAGTGTATTTTCTAAGTGCACTCATACATACATAGTTTTTAAGATCCAAAATATTTTAAAAAATTATCTGGAGTAGTAGTAAAAGGCGGGTTTGACGCCACTCGAAGCAACCACTTTCGTAAAAAAATTTTAGAATTGGGTTTGACGCCACTTGACGCCATCACTTCTGTTGACGTCAACTTTGACGCCATTTTGCTCTTACATCTCTCCGGAAAATTTTTTACTCCTCATCAAGTAGTAACGTCACTACTTTACACCGCTTATTGGCAATCACCCCCTAAGAAAACCTTTTCATCTCCATGGTTTAGTACTATCAAAAACCATTTCATGGAGGGGAGGCTATCGATTATTATGTAAGCAGCGTGTTGATTGTATTTGTTAATTTTTAATATGCAACACTACGGAAGCGTCCTTGCTTGAACTGAGCGACAGTATCCATGACAAGAAATACTATAACGTCAACTGATCCAGTACCAGCTTTTCGTCAAACATTTATTTAGATACCATCTCCTGTGTTTTCTAATTTTTGGCCACTTCCTGATAAATCCTAATTGCTTGCAGATCTGAAATCAATAGCTAAAAATTGTTGCGTACCTGCATAAAATCCGTTAGGTGTCACAGCTTGAAAACCATCTTCACTATTTAACTTATTCGTCTCATTACTTGAGTTACGGAAAGAATCAGCAAGATATCGGTACATTTCTTTGAAAAAGTGGTAAAGTAGCATCTTATTAGAATAGAGACGGTTAGGCTGTCTATTATTAGGATATCTACTTTTATAATATTTAAAGCGTTAGACATTTCAGGCTTTCAAAACTAGCTGATTAAGGGCAGTATATGAGAACGTACTTGAGACTCTCACATAAAATGTATATTAAAAAGCCACGAGGTTTGAGTTACGTCACGCTGAACACGGTGGTGACGTATTATTTGCTCAAAAGCAAGCCCAAAACTTTACACTGCCATATGATACTTCATTAGCTAGCTGTGGATTATAGACAGTTTCATATTGCAAAGCGGTGTTGTTGAGTGAACAATTTGGAGTTGCTGAGGTGTCTGTAGAAAAAATAACTTGTGTACGGTCACTAAAAAAAGTTTCATGTTCTAGTTGATCTCCATAACTTGATAGGTGGAATGGTCCTTTTAAATTGAAAAATTCAAAGTCAAGAGGAGTGCAGTACTTAGACCCGTTAGGACGGGAGGACAGATCTTGAACGCTCTAGTAATCTCCATAGTCTAACAATGTTTGAATTTCTTATCCTTGTATTCTTACTGTTAATTTTTGAATTATAGCACGCCCCAAATTTGCCACATGCCTTGCAGTTAAGTCAGTACCTCGGGTTAAAATAACGTCATATAGTAAACGAACAGTTCCAGGTACAACAACCATGTTAGGTGATAAGTTAGGAAAACAAACAAGCAATGTAGTGCCTAAAGAATATGCAAAAGTTGATGGTTTAAATTAACAGTTATAACTTGCCTATCTCCTCTAGGACAATGCCTGGTTATTAAATCCCGATTAGGATTTAATAAGATTCTATAGCTGCTATTTCAACTTGAAGCCATTTATTAAGTATTTAGAGGAGGAGTTACTACCTAATATATAGTTCTTCAGGAGATGGCTGAATATATTTCATTAGTTGAAAGAGGTGATGCGGATTGGGGTGAAAAAGGTGATTGGGCTGAATGGAGTGATTAGGATATACTACCTATTTAACCTGACGGATTTATTAATGAGGTACATATTTTCGATAAAGCTGAAATTGAAAGACAGCGCCGATTGCAAATTGAAAAATCATTAAAAGAGTTTCAAGACACAACAGTTGATGTTTTAAAAAAAATTATCCCAGAAATGAATAATATATCTGTAAATGTTAGCAAAGGAGATAGTGTTGAAGTTACAAACAAAGTTAGACAATGGTCAACACTAATTGATGATTTAAAGTTAAGCAGAGCAAGACTTAGATCAAATTATAATGATATAAATATGATACAAAATTTGGAAAAGATGACCATAGTGATATTTAATTTAAGTATGAAGTTGGTGTTACACTTTAAAAAAACTATTTGACATGGCAAAAAGGTCCAGAATGGACACAACCGTCAAAACTAACAGTAAAAGATTTTAAAACTTTAGGTATAACTTTTTTAAGGAATAAACTGATTATAAGAGCAAAAGCAATGAATGCTTTTGGATGCTTTGGAAAAGAATTATTTAATAATATTTTTAGAAATATGATCAAAAAGTTACACCAAAGGATTTAACTGATGCTGCTGAAGATTTACAGACTATTAATAAAGAGACAGGTATTTAGGTTTAAAAATAAACAAAGGAAATATTAAATCTTAAGGAAAAGCTAGTTGATGCTGAAGCGAAAAATAATCTAGCATTTGATACTGTAAAAAACCTTGAAAAAACTGTGATAAACTTTGGCGAACAACATTCTACGTGCAAACTGAGCTTATTGTATTTTTTAATAATTATATGAAAGAAAAGTTAAATTGGGAAAAAATATTTATGACAAATCAAGATCTTTTAAAGACGAAAAAAATGGTGGTGCTATGAGTAAAGAAGCGGCTAGAAATTTAGAAATAAGGTTTAACAAGTCACATAATGTATTAATCGAAGCAAATGAAAGATTTGAAATATCAAGATTTAAAAGCGAAAAATGAAGTTAGAATATCAGAAAATGAAACACAAAAGGAATTACTAAAAAATGCAAGAGCAGCATCATGAAAAACAAAAGAAAAACTATTTTGTATATTTTGTAAAATCTTATCAAGAAGATTTTACAAAATATACAGAATAATTCTAAAAGTATATTTCAAGATATTCGTAGCACATTTTTTAAAATAAAAGATACTTTTATGCATATAGTTCAATAGATATTTAGAACAGAACAAACCTGTTTCTATGTTACTTTTACTCCCTATTTCAATATGGTGTATAATAAGTTTCATTATAAAAATTTTAACTGAAAAACCAAAAAGAAAACCATACTCAGATAAGGGTGATGAAAAGCATGATAAAGGTAATGAAAACCCTGATAAAGTTGGTCAAAAGTCAGACAAAGGAGAAAAAATTGGTGGAGGTCCTGACAAAGGAGATAAAGGTAGTGATAAAAAATCAAAAAAGAAAAGTTTTATCGAGCATCTTGCAAAATCGTTACGATGAATTGGTGATAAAATCGATTCCATATATTGGAAGTCTTATATGGTGGTTATTTGAAAAAGCAGCGACAGTTGTTATGTGGCTTTCTGATAAAGCATGGGAATTAATTATTTTTGCGTTAGCATTAATTGCTAAAGCAGGAGATATTGCAAAACAATTTGAAACGTTAAATAATAAAAATACTGGAAAATCAGTATTTTTAGATGTTTTAAAATTAGGTATAAAAGCAGCTTTTCAAATTCATTACGAACATCTAGTTTTAAAAAATTACCACCATCAGGCAGCAATGGTTCTTACCTTGGAATGGGAAAACACTTATACCCCTTAAACTCTTTTGACCCTAATTTTATTTATAAGCAAGAGATACCACTACCTAATGTAATTTTAAGTATTGGCGATGTAAAGCTTTCAAGCTCACCTGACCCAAAACTGACAAACGGGATTTCAGCATGTTCTTTATCAATTTCTGATTTGAAAAACCCAGTAGTTTTTATAAATAAAAACTTTATATTTAAACTGAATTACGCAAATGTTTTTCAAACATATTATTGGGTTCGAACTGCAGAGCCTGTTGTTAGAGTTTATGAACCCAGTAATTGAATTGGTGGAGATAGACCTAACACATACATTAACGCACTTAGTTTTGAAATTAGCGTGGCTTCTGCTGGATGTGGGGTAAGCATGCTTATGCTTTACACTACTGACAGCTTCATGAGAGCTCTTTATAGATTTCACATCTATTACACTGTTTGACGAATATTATGGCGCCTTACGGTGCCGATTCCAAACACAAATGGTTTTAGTCTGTGGAATATTTCAGTTAAAAATACAATGTTCGAAGCGATAAAAATATTTAATATTCCTAAAGAAATGGGGTTGGAAAGTTGAGAATATCGATACGATGTGTGCCGGATTGTGCAAGATTCAAAAACACTTGATTTACATGTAATTAACTTTGCTATGGGCAAATTCCTGAAATTGCTTATGGTCTTACAAATGCAGGACTTGTAAGCATTTCAGAATCAATCAGTTTTATGCTGTTTTACTGCTTCCTGCTCAGTTGGCTGCTCGGTCTTCGATTATCGGTTTATCAGCTTCTACTCTTGACGCTCAACGCAAGTTTGTCGTTGCATTAGAAAGATACATTACTCGTCCTGCAGATTTTGTGGGAGACATTGCAAGATATCAACAAATTTTTGAAAACGCAAACAGCCACTAGGACTTTGCATTAGCTACTTTGTTTTACTTAATTCCAAGCGATCTTGCATTAAAACAACATCATCAACGGATAATAAACTTTTACAAGCTCCAGAATCAGTATTTCGGCTTAAAACAAGCTTAAATGGAGTAACAACAGAAGCAACAAAACCAACAGAAACAACAAAACCAACTAAACCAATAAAAACAACAGAAAAAACTAAACCGAGTGAAAAAAGTTATGAATACATTGATACAATCAACCAATATGGTTATATTTAGAGATGTACTAGTTGTTTTATATTACGGCATACGATATATTATATATTGAGTAAATCTATTTCTTGTAAATATAAAATGGCTCAAACTCACACAGTTTATAGAAATTCCTCTGAAGCGAATAATTTGGCAAGGCGGTCCAGGCTCTCCGAGTATATCTATTGGTTTTATTGAGTTTGATAAATTAGCTAGCAACATAGCAACATACCAAGGCAATCCAAGAAAAATATTTGAGACTTTACGCTTTGAAATCGAAGAGAACAAACACTTATCAAGTTTGGGAACCTCAAAATTTAAGTTGGTATTTGTTACAACTATTTCAACTTATTGACCAATTTCAATATAAATTTTATAAACCTGATGGAACACTGATCTCTCTGGAACTTTTCTTGCATTTGAAACTCGAGAAAATTGTCACTGCAAATTAAACAATAAAAACAAGTAATATAGTATTAATAATGGAAAAAAGTGAACAAAGGCTATACACAATCCTTACCAACGTAGGAGCTTCGGCTCCTATATTGGAAAATATTCCGCTTCAACCTATACTTTTGACTTGGCGATTTCAAATAGCTTTTTTATATGTTTAGAGACCTAATGAGCTCGGTGACGAAATCCGAAAAAAAAGCATTCACCGTAAAAAATATTTCAAAACGCTTATCTATCGCTGTAGCAATTTGCGATAAAACAGGTTTATTATTAGTTGTTGTTGGTAGCAGTCTCGTAGGGACAGGCGTTGGAGCTCCTGTAGACATAAGGCTCGCAGGAGCTGGCGCAGGGTGTAGCGTTACTTCAGCTTTACTCAGTTTGATTCAAAAAATATATAAAAGCAGCAGCAAACGCCACCACATGTTATATACTTCAGCTGCTAAAACTAGATCATCTCTACAAGAATTTATTTCTAGAGCTTTAAGTGATGGTGAGCTTTCAGTTGAAGAGTTTACAACGCTCGAAGAAAAATTTTGAACATTTATAAGGTTAATCAATAAAGACATCCAAAAAATGGAAGCTGATGAAATTGACAACCGTCCTGAAACATTTCAATATCCAAAGATATCTTACAATGAGAAGAGCTTAACAAATACTCCAGCAATCTTTTACTAAATTTTTTATTGACTCGGGAGATGCTGGCACAGGTGCTGGCGCTGGCTCAGGCGCGGTTTTCAGAGGAGGCAACTCTTTTTTTTTTTGGCATAAAAAAATTTACAACAACAATAGCTCCTACTTTTATAGCAGCATAAGTAAGATTTATATTTTCAAAATTGAAGATAAAAGAATTTTTTTGCTAATTTTGTCTTTGATTCTTCTTCTTCCATTTTTAATTTTTTTTTTTTTTTGCTTACTTAGTTTAGAGAACAAAGCTTGTTGTTTTTCTTAGAGTTTAGCACCAGCAACTTGACCTGCCAGTATTCTTTTTTCAGATTTTATTTTAAGTGTTTCTTCCATTATTATTTATAATATTATTGTTTACTTTCAATTGCTTAGTAATGCTTAGTAATAATTAGGATTAGAAGATAATATTGGTAATTCACTTATTGTTTCAAAAATTATCTTCAATTCACCAAAAATTAATGGTTTTAATGATGTTGTAAAAAATTTGAAATTTATTTCACTTAAAGTTTGATCAGGTTTAAGTAATCTTCAAAAAAATTTTTTTGCCTCCAAGTAACATGCAATTTTATTCCATCAATTTTGAGTAAACCTGCCACAAGTATTTTATTTAGTGATCCTTTAAATGTCACATTATCTGAATTAACTTATTGAAATTCTATAAAAAAACATTGTTTGTTGTGGTGATTGTGGAGCATCTTTCTATATTATTTGTTTATCCCTATTTTTAAATAATGTTAGGTAAATATAAGATCTGCTAGCTTATGTTACTTCCGACTGACCTGATAACTAATTGGTTATCTGTCAAGTGCACAATGTGTATTTTACTAAACATTTTTGTTTATAATATCATGGTTTACTTCCAATTGATTATTGCTAGCTATTTGCTAAGAATTGTTGACAATTTGCTCAATATTGTTATACATTTCTTGAGATTGTTATTTAATAGTCCAATATGGGCGGGTAACGTCAACATGAGTAGCGGTTGATAACATAACAGTAAGAGGTGCAAGCCCCATACCAAATCTACGCTAAAACTTGCCATCTAAAATGCATAAAGCTTGATAAAGCACTGGATTTATACTAAGATCAGCTTTTAAACCTTTATAATCCCCAATCGGGAAAAACTTTTTCACTAGCTTTGTATAGGTTATTGTTGCCATTTTTGAAACTCCAGTATCCATGCTTTTACCCATCCGCATTGTCATATTATTTAGCTCTTGGCAACTTAGTCTTCTTCCAAGAAGTTTTAAACTGTTTCCTCCTGAAACACATGCTGCTAGCTTTGACCTATACAAACTAACAGAGCTATCTTCTGTTTCAACTGAGCTTTTAACTGGGTTTGCTACCGCACCAACTAGTTCTTCAAAAATTGACTCCGTGTATATATTTAGAAACTACTTTTATTCTAATAAATGTAATAACAACACCTAAGATAAGAATACTAAGAAAAAATGAACTTGTTATTATTAAAATCATTGCAACTTGAATTGCTCATGCACGTGAGAATGTAGTATATTAATGCAGCAGCGTAAGGTTTAGAATAAAGATGTTTTTTTATCTCTTCTACTTGGGTATCACTTAAAGTTGACCGTTTTCTTCTATAATCATTCTGAAGCTTGACTGATCTTTAAGTGGTAATATACCATGGTAATATAGTGGTAATATACGGCTCAGCTGGTCTCGGACGACTCGAGGTATCCCTGTATATCTTTTAGCTAAAAGCCACAATGAAAGCTTTATGTGGCAACCTGATATAGCGAGCTTAACTTATGGCGATCTTCTCGAACTCATATAATTTTTGCAAATACAATCATCGACAAATAAAAATGAATTCGTCTCCTTCCATAACTTTACTAATAAGTTCTAAAACACACTCATTTTTTCATTATTTTTATATGTTTCATTGTATTCAAGGGTTAGCATGTAATAGATATTATAGGATCTGGCCGTCGGTTAAGCAGGTCGAGCACAAGCTCTTTTTTTTCTGAATTTGTTGCTCCTACAATAAGGAGATGTCCTTCAATAGTATTTTCCATCTATTAAAGATAAAGTTATATATATATATATATATATATATATATATATATATATATATATATATATATATATATATATATATATATATATATATATATATTTATACATTCTCAAAATGCAAAACTCAAGCCCACCACATGCTCCTATACCAAACATTTATCAAGCAATGGAGTTTGCTAAAAATGTTAGAAGAAATAACTTCGAATTTGTCTGGCAGTTCTGTATTAACTTTACAGTAACAGAAAAGTGGTTTGAGAGCATTGACTTTTTTAAACCAATCTGTGGTGTTATCATTGCCCAATATCTAATCCTTCAAAAAAATTTTGGAGTAACATTTAGCTCTTATATAGAGCAATAATTTCTCCTATATTAAACCTTTTAATTAATGGGTTTAGGCGGATCAAAAGAAATGTCAACAAAACCTGGAAAAACAACTACTACGGTTCCCAAAACTGGCAGTGGAAACCCAGATCTATTTAAAAAACAAGCTGCAGATGTATTATATCAAGCGTTGTGGCAGCAGCTTAAACACTTGCAGCTTCCGTTTGTATTCTTTAACTTTTATTTGAAAAGTTAAAGATTGCAAAACGGACTGAACTTGATTTTGAAATGCATAATATTGAAAAGGTCTTTCTTGCTTGTTTTTCTTGCTTTTAGAGAAGTTCTTAGACAAAAACTAGCAGAATATGAATGGATACCTGTTACAATGATAAAAAAATTCAAAATAATAAATTGAAGAAAAAAATGTATAATATAAATTAAAAAATGGCTGGGATTGGTATGGTTTTTTTTGGAGCAGTTGCAAACGCTGTCGCATTCACAGGGTCTGGGCTTCTAGCCCAGTCTCTTGGAGTAGCTAAAAGCACAAAAATACTCAAAGAGTTTAAAAGACATAACAAAACTGTTGAGCAATTACAAAAAGCTACAACTGAGTTGAATCAAAAACGAGCTGAAACTATTGATAAAATTAATGCTCAACTCCAAGCTGGAGTCAAGCTCGATTAAACGTTTATGTTATAGCTAGCTGTCTCAGCTATCGCAAAATGGTTGTTGAAAAAGGTTTAACTGATAATGACGAACTTCTTAAATTGCCTCCACAACCAGAACTCAAAGATTTTTATCAACCAAGCGAAGAACAAAAAACAAATGAGGATTTATTTGTCGCAGGATCTGCAGTTATAGGTTGGTTAATAGGTTGGTATGTGACAAAAATAAACGTTTTTAAAGTAAAACATAAAAAGTCAGCCCTACGCAACCCAAACGGATGTTAGAAATTGTAAAATTTTTGATTGGTGAAGAATGTAAGCGGGATTCTAGCATTATAGCTTTAGCTGTAAGAAAAAAACTAAAAGAAATATTTACTTTGCTACATAAGGCTGGTCACCCATTGGATAGATATACATGTCTCACTGTTAATGAAGGTGTTCATGCTGATATTACCGAATGGACAACTAAATAAAGATGTCATTCTGAAACAAAAATCCTGAAACTGTAAGATTACTTATTGCACAAGGGTGTTGTTGTAGATAAAAATGAATTAAAAAGAAGTTCATGTAGCTGTGGAAAAAAAAATTATTTGTCAACGCTTTAAGAGCTCACATAATAAAAAAAAATGCTTGGTATAATTTTTTAAGAGCTGATGCCGCCATTCAACAAATATTAGCTGCTGACAAAGATATAACAAGAAATTATATTGAAAGATATATTGAATTTGATAAAATATATTTTTCACTGCGAATGTTAAAAGCTATTCTAATTTCTTTATAGATTCATAAATTTTTGCTCTTTCCTCAATAGGTAATAATTCAGTCATTAAAATAATTTTATTAGTATTGTTAATTATTTCTAAATTGAGGTAAGGTACATATAAGTCTATATAACAAGTAGTCTTTCTAATTATAAATATATAATGAAGCTTTCTAAGATTTACTATAGTTTCAAAAGGGTATTAGCGCGGTCATGCTGCTATTAAGAAGCTTGCAGTTGCAACAAAAGTTTCTGACAAAGAAAGTGGTGAATGGCATAAAAAGCATATCATATGGCAAATTAATTTACCTGCTCCCACTTATATACCAAGAGTAATGATTAACAAAAATCATACTAATAAAGTACACCAAACTGGTTTGTTTTATCTACCTTATGACAAAGTTGGTCGATATACCTATATATATGCATTAATGGTTGTTTTCGTAGCTAGCCGTTATAAAGACGCTGATCCTATTACTAACAAAACAACTACTAATTTTTCAGAAGCTCTTGCAAAAATATATATGCGTGGCTATCTTACTTGGCTTAATCTTATCCTAGTTGATGCTGAAAGTGAATTTAAAGGAGCTAATACAAAACGTCTAGAAAAAAATAAAGCCCAAATTAGGCGAGCTGTTGCTAAAAATCATCGAGAAAAGTCTATTGTTGAACGTTATAATCGTACATTTGCTGAAAAACTTTTTGGTCGCCAGTATGCTCATGAGTTGCTAATGACTAAAAGATCTGTTGCATGGGGAAAAGGTTTACCTGATTTGTAAAATCAATTAATAGCCAAACTACACGTTTACTAGGTAAAAAAAAATCTTAATCCCATCGCTGTCTGCTTCAAGAAAATAAAAGGTGTAAAAGTGCGTTACTTGTATGCTCCAGGTGAGCTACAAAAGGGCTACTACTCCTACTTTTTTATTAACTAGACTTATTCTATTGGTTCAGTTGTGCGACAAATAGGCCAACTAGCTCTTTATCGCCTTATTGGTGGACGATTCGCTTGTGAAGTGCTGCAACTAGTTCCTTTTGAACCCAGTTACCTCCTGATAGAATACTTAAATAAGTTATGTCCATACGCTAAAGTTTTAATTTCATCTTGAGCAATTCATCGTTTTGTATCGAAGGGGGATAGTGATGTTTTTACTTGATCGTATACATCGATTTGATGCCCTGAATGATGCTTTGAATCCTGACTTGAGTATGCTTCAGCTCAATCTGATTGTTGAGGCATTGCTTATAAGGTTCATGCTTAAGATCTTTTTTAACAAAAGTTCTGCAATTTCCTTCTGCTCTCTTCTTATTTTCTCCACCAGCTTCGAGAACTGTGTACATTTTAGGTCTTAGTTTGACAAATTCTCGAATGAGGCGGCCATTAGTCTCATCTTTGAATTTGCCGACAACCTTTTTATGAGTCTCGCCAAAAAATGGATGATCTTTTGGATATTCACTAAAATCGCAACAATCTTTATTTGCTTTTATATTTTTGTAAATATCTTTAGTTTCCACTTGGAACAATAAACTATCAATATCAGTATAAAGTAATTGTGCTTATTCGTTAAATTTAATTTAATCTGGTTGTACTAGAAATTGTACATTAGGTGCTTGCTAAGATCTAAAACAGCTTGCCCAACATAAATTGGTTGATTAAATTTTAGTCTGGCTTTCGTACTGTGAATAGCAGCAAGATTGCTATCAAATATTTGATGTGATAAATAAGCTGGGTCAGCAACAAGCTTCCGTAGTCGATCTTCTTCATTTCCACGAATAAGGTCAACACGTATACGCTTTCGAAGGTTGTCCATGGTTTTTCCGAATACTCTTTTGTTCATGAGTTTGAAGAAGTATTTTTTGAAAGCTGTTCAAGCTCTTAAATCTGTATTTATCTGGTTATAAGAAGCCATCTAGGGTTGCTGTCTAAACTTTACAGCTCTATGGGTTTTTGTAACCCGCATTCCGAGTGATTGGTATAGTTTAAGATTGCGATAATGAGCAATGTAAATTTCTTTGTTTCAAAATTAGGAGCAAGTTTTTCACATTTTGTGAATTTTACCTCAAGCTTTTCTAACATTTGTTTCTGATATTCACTCAGCCACTCTTCTTCGACCATCATCCTCACTGGAGCGAAAGAATAATCATTATGTAAATTGTGTAATTCCTTAGGATACTTAATATCAGCCTCTACTACAAAACTTTTCTGGAGCGTCATCCAGCGTTCTAAGCACTTCTTTAATCAAAGGCTCGCACCATTGAAAGCCCTGACCTGGAAGAGACTGCATCGTTTCCCAGCCGTATAAATTATTTGCATCCAAATATATTAAATATCCAAATATATTAAATATAACCAATTATATGCGAATTTGGTTTGCTCTCATCATAGTCCTGGCAACCAGGGCTGTTGGCCTTTTCAAAACGTTTTCAGACCATACTAATCTTGCCACGTAGTCCTTTTTCCATAAAGCAGTGCATGTCAATATCAGTAAGTAGTTCAACTGTACTCCAGTCTTCTTCAACAGCGAATCCCAAGACATTCCTGGAGTGCTAAAATAGTGTGCTGGGTCCAAACCGTAGTAAGTCATACTTGTTGATCTAAACTTTTCAAAAATATCGGCTAGAAGTTTTACATCCTTTTTCAAGTAAATGTCATGATAATTGCCAAACGTTTCACAGTTAAAAGCGTTCCAAACATTTTGCGCGTGCTCATAATCTTCAGTCTTAATACCATCTCTTAATAGTATTGAGTAAAAAGCTTCTTGAGGTGGTAAACATTGTTCGTTAAATCTATCAAAGCTGTCAACGTATTCATAGGGGTAGAAACCTAGTAGTAGTAGCTTACTAGCAGTTAAGCTCGAATTATATTCCAGTCACCTAGTTCAAGATTTTGTAAGCTATAAAGAAACTGTAAGAAAATAAATTGAAACTGTAAGCTATCAATAAATTGAAACTAACCCAAACTAAATATCATATATTTTTCCATAGTGTTTGGAATACAGCTACTCTTACCATTTTCAGTTTTACCAAGAGCCATCATGATTAGATGAGAATCATAGCCACGCAAATTGTGGAAGACCACGGGGACCTTAGTTATGCCAGACCTGATGCAAAGCTTAAGATTGCATTCATTGTGAGCAGCACCTCGATGTTTCCATGTTATATGACAATGATCACGAACCTTATCAGTACCTAAATTGTTATCGCAAATGTAACAAACTGTTGCTTCCACAAATGAAATTTCTCAGCATTAGTCATAATAATTTTTTCCGGATTTCTAAAAATTCTTTTAATTCTTCCAATCTCAATTTGTAAACTTGCGAATAAGTGCTCTACTGCATCAGCACAGCGATATAAAGTTGATGCTTCAGTAAAGCCGTCAAACTTTAAGGTAATAACAGCTGCATGGAACTTGCTTTGCAATCAATCGAGTAGAGCTAGATCAATAGAAGCACCTTCTGCTGGAAAATTAAGACATACAAAATCAGCATATATGCAAATTTACAAATGTCGTTTTTCCTTTTTTGGGCATCACCATATATTGAGCTTTGTCTCCGATCCCTAAACTTTTCCTCGCGATGAGCTTTCAATAAATCAGCAGTACTGAATACGAGGAGGCATCGGCGGCAAGGATGTTTTAGTCTATTATTTTTACTTGTATAATAAACCATTCCAGCTAATTTATTAATCCATAAATAGTGAAATTTTTAATCTTCTTGAATAAGCAAAAGATCAATATCTTTTTATAGTTTTATCTTTTTCATCACTAATGTAAAGAGGATACAACCCTTTTATCTCATGCAAAAACGTTAACTAAAAGTGTTGGATTTCTACGTTCAAATTTTACAATATAACTTATTATAACTGGAAATTCAATTCCATTAAAATTAAGCTCTTAGAGATGGCTCTCATATTTTGACGTGCGATCTGAATGATTTCGTCCGTATTTCTCCAATTTTTCAGCTTTAAGAGAGTCAACTGGGTATAATGCGCTAAGGATAGACCACTCAAAGCAGCGGTTGTCTGTGTTTTTAACATTTGCAACGCAGCGCTTCGAAATGCAGTTTGTGGTCTTAATATATGATTTGCTTTTGAATGGAGTAAATTTAGCGAACTCAATGTGGAGTGATACACAACGCTTCAGTTGCAAACCTGAACCCTCAGAAGTGAACTTTTCAAGAAGTTCATTAACTTTTGCTGGAGCTGTGTCAAGTAAATCTTTAATATAATTTTTATTAAGAATAGGTGCAAAATATGAGCGCAGGTAAACAATTTGTGTTACAGTACCACCGTTAGGTGATCTTCTTTCTTGTTCAGCAACTAAAATCAGTGCTACTTTTTGTTCATAAGTTTTAATGTTGCTTTCTATTAACTCTTTGATTTTAGGTTTCATTTCATTTATAAGTACAAGTGCATCAGATTCAAGTCTGTGGCCTATTGGCAGTTTAGTTTTATAATCCACAAGCTGGTTTGTTTATTTGCTAGATTCAAATTCTGGTAATATCAATTTTAAACCCCAATTGATTAATCATTTACTTCTTTTGCAGAAAGTTTCAATTTTGGTCGATCATCAATCTTTGGAGCTAGCTTAAGTACTGGCCGAGAGGCTGGTCTTGGAGCTGGTTGACGGGCTGGTTTAGGAGCTAGCCTTGAAACCGGCTGAGAGGTTTGAAAAAATCTTTTATGCCCGTTTGACCTTTTGATTTTTTTAAAAAAGTTAATTTCTCAACTGGCGTTACTTCTAATTCGGCAATTTCTTCTCGCCATTGAGCGAGAGTGATTACTTTCTTACATAAAAGCTTAGATAGCTCGTTTAATGCTAGCTCTCTAAAATCTAAAGTAAAGTTTAATATTAAAGTATATCTATAACTACCTTTATCTAATTGTTTTTCTTATTATAGAGTTACCAATTTTTCTTTTTCTCCAATTTCTTTTATAAGCTGCAAATGCTCTGTTAACTTCTTAAGATTTTGTATAATTTATGATACCTTCTGATACTTGCAACTTTTTTTAAATCCATGCGTAAGCGTACAAGTTGACTATATTTAGAAAGATCATTAGAATAATTATCGAGAATTTTGATTGTTATTGTTATAACAAGCTCTGGTTTTGTTTGTTCTTTATGTTTTAGCTGATGAATATCAATTTGGGTTTTTTCTTTAAGACCTTCTTATACATTAAAACTTATCCGTTTAAATAAATCGTTAGTGTGTGAAACTTTTTTTAATTTTAATTGGAGCATATTCGTAAGCAGCTTCTTCACCAACAAATCTAGTAAAAATTTTTGAATAATTTTTCCGCTTATAGCCACTCAAAGTTCCTACATAAATGTCAAAGTCTTCTCTATTTAAGTTATGAATTTCTAATAATTCTTTTGGTTTCATATTTTGTAAAAGATTTTGTAAAAAATATTTTTTAATATATGTAATATACTATAACATATACGCGTTTTTTCACTAAATAAAAATTTCATTAATAACTTTTTTTTACTCAAATTTCATTAATGTCTTTTTTTTTTACTCAAGGTCTGAGAATAAATACTTTTCATCTTCTGCTATTTTTTCTAAAATAACTGCTTAAGCATAAGTGAAAATGAAACTCCGATAGAGCTTATACAAATATTACCGATAGAGCTTATACAAATAATACCGATAGAGCTTATACAAATATTACCAAAATTAACGATTGCATCAATCTTACACCCTTTATCAATAAAACTTTCAATATTTTGATTTGAAATCTCCGTTCACTTTTGGTAGTTTATATTTTGTTTTACCTTGCACTAAATAAAGTTTTTTTATCATAAAATTTAGTTTTATCCATGCTAAGTAAAGTTTTTTTTTTTTTTTTTATTTACACTTTTGCCGATAAAAAAAAATTTACAGTCGTAACTTATAAAAAAAATAATTACATGACCGGGGCTAGAAGAAGACAAATTTAGTCTTATCATTAAGCCCCAAAAAAAGCGTCATTACTAGACAAAATATAGTTTAACAATAAAATATAGTTTCAATGTATATATCTCTGATTTATATTATAAAAGAAAATTTAAATATATCGCATATCGTTTAAAATTTATAGTTTTTCAAAGAATAAGATTTAACAATTGTTTTGTAAAATAAAAGAAACAAAATTTAATAAAATATTAAAATGACAAAAATAACATTTAAGACTTGGTTTGAAAAATAAGAAGATATAATTTTATATAAAAACATTTTAATGGTAGAGCATTTTATAGTTTAACTTATTTAATTAATTATTTAATTATTTGTAATACTTTTCATTGCCAATTAACCCAGTGGGCACACGACGTTATTTCGACGTTGATTTACAGTTGATTTTTAGTCGCGACGTCGTATAACCAAAAATCAATGTTGTTTCAACGTTGAAAAATTTGTTTAAAACTATCAAATAAAATCGACGTTCATTCCACGTTAATTCAATATGAGAACTAAAATGGTTAGCGTTCTTTAGGATGATCCAAATAAGGTTTTGATTTTTCAAAAAAACGCAGACCTAGAACGGATTGAGTTGCTATTACGCATGCGTTCAAATTATAAACCTTATTCTGGATCATCCACGCTAAATTTGTTAATAAAGAAGCTTCGCTTATGGAATTATTATTATACAAACTTTGACGAATTGAAGTAGAATAATAAAGTTATACAATTATAAAAAGAAATATTTTGTGCAATTGAATTCTCTAAATCAAGTTGTTGTGAAAATGTTTGGTTGTTTATTTGGTATTTACTTATGGTATTTATGTTAATATAGTACTATGGTAATTATTATTACTATTGTTATTATGGTACAATAGCAATTAGTTTGGTGAATGTTTAAATAGAAATCGAATTACCAAATCACCAAGTCAATATATTAGTAGAGATATATAAAGATTAAAACATATATATATATATATATATATATATATATATATAATATATATATATATATATATATATATATATATATATATATATATATATATATATATATATATATATATATTGCTATTGTTTTGCAGTGGAAGCTATTAAAGTTAGTCTTAAGAGAAGAAAGAAATATTTTATATAAGTGCAAGGGAGTGCTAGATAAGTTATAATATTTAGACAGATGTCCAGAATTGAGAGGTAGTGTATGAAAGGGGAGTATTATTTAATGATTAAGTGTTGTTTTAATGTTATGTAAGTTGTGTTAGTTAATATGTTTTGTGTTTGTAGTGTTCTAAATGTTAAAGTTTTATATGTCATTTAATGTCTTTATTAGTATGAATCTGCATGTTTGTAAATACTTTTTATTTTGAATGCAATGCATCTTAGTAAAACTGCACTGAGCAGTGAACACCTTAGAGATGCATAACAAGTTAAAAGTGTGTAGCAGATTGAGATAAAAGGACACAAGGACAGATATCCGTTGAAATAAAATGCCTCTAAGAAGAGAAATAATGAAAATTATTCATAGTTATATGTAGTTAATATAAACAGAAATAATAAACCATAGCCGAGGAAAGTACATGTAATGAATTATTTTGATAAATAAAGGTTATAGTAGAGTTACTGTAGAGCATAAATGTGATGCATAAAAGTGTCAGCCATGGAGCACGGATACCATTTGTTTTATGTTATTAGCAAAGTAAACAAACATTATAAATGCGCATAATGTATGTCTCATGGTATGAATTCTGTGATCTGATGTGGTTTATGGTCTGGTTCAAAATGGTAATATTGATATGTTTAGATAAAGTTGTTTGTGTTATGTTTAATTTACATTTAGTTAATATGCTATAATTGTTTTATATTTATATTAAGACTAACTTTTGTGTATTTAAATTCAGATGTAAAGTGTAATTTTTAACTTAGTATATATAATATTTCTACTTATTTATAAGGTCTATTTGTCATACTAGTTTTATATTCAGTTTATACGCTAATTAATATATACATTTTAGTATAGTTATTCTTTTAGTATTTAGTTTAAAATAAAGTGGTATACTATAAGTATTCCTTTTAAATTAAATTTATTTTAATCTTGTCCGGTTTAGTGATGGGATTGTTTAAATTTAATTAATATGGTTTAATGGAAATAATAATCGTTTTAAAGTTAATTTACTCTAAATGGTCTAATAAAAATATTTGTTTTATATGTTTATTTTATATGTTTATATGTTATATATTATATTTATATGTTTATTTTTTATTTGGTTTTAATTACATTATACAGTTCAGTCCGATGCATTTTGTCTGCAATAAGTTTCTATAATTTGAATGCTTAAGACCCATAGCAGGCCTTGTTTTAAATAAAAAAATGCTTAATGCATAGCTTAACACGATATTTGACAACATAAAATTCTATTAATTTTTTTAGACATTATTTTTTTTAAATTACTGCAATAATTTTAATTACCACAAAACAAATTAAATGTAATTTAACGGCTTTTTTTTTATACTTTAATGGAATGCTTATTTTTTTAATTATTTTCAATAATTAAATTTAATATTGCATTTTAAAAAAAGTTTGATATTACCAAATTTCTTTTTTTCTCATTATTTGCATAAATGAATTGTTAAATTTAATATGTTAAATTTTTGAGTTTATAAAATGATTATTTCTTAAATTTCTAATTGCGGCTTTGCAACTACAAATGATTTTATTTTAAAAAATTAATTCAATTTATTTAAAGTTTATTAGTTTATCATTTTATTAAAATTACATACGTTATAAAAAAAATATTTAGTAATATTTTTAAATAGGTTAGATAGTTAAGTTAAATCCAAGCCATTAACTTTAAGTTTTAATAAACTAACAAATATTTTTTAAATCAAAATTAAATTATATATTTTTTAAAGCTAAATTAAATTATATATGATTTTTTTATCAGAATAAAGTTATATATTTTTATTAAATTAGTTTTTGGTTCTTTATGGTATCTATGGTACTATTTCTTTATGGTATCTATGGTACTATGGTTATTATTATTATTATGGTACTATGTTAACTATGGTACTTTCTTGTTAATACTTCAGTGACGATGCTCTGTTACAGTATAAAAATTACAAATGTCTGTTAAACTTAATGTACCATCTTGAAGATTACAATATAAATGCAAAACATCACTTCTTAGCATCATCAAAAAAAAAGCTACTGTAAGATCCAGGTACTTAAATTTTTCTGATTTTTGTCAATATTAAATCAATCAACTTTTAAACATTTGGCTGAAATTTAGAAGTTTGTATTTTTTTCATAAATACTGTTGGTGGTCAAAATTTTAAGCAAATTTGAGGTAATAGTCTGGGGACCATAAACAGGGTTCCCACACCTCCTTAAAAACCTTTAATATCCTTAAAAAATAAAAACCTCCTTAAATGTTCTTAAATAACCTTAAAAAAGTTAAAATTTGACTGCTCTCCTTAATTTCTCCTTTCTTTTTTTTTTATTATCTTGAAAATTTTTTTAAAGTGAATGGATTATACTTGTTAATAAAGAAGATAATATATAGATTTTTGATAGTTTTCAAACCTATTTTTATTATTATTATTATTATTATTATTATTATTATTATTATTATTATTATTATTATATATATATATATATATATATATATATATATATATATATATATATATATATATATATATATATATATATATATATATTAGGGATATAACTTTTTTAACTTTTTATACAATTTGGACAACCCCATATTATTTTTGGATGAGTTTTTGCTATAAAACAATGAAGAAATGTTTATTTTCCTTCAAGTGTAAAAAAAAGTCACGCCCCTCGGCTGAAATGTTTTTTAATACAATATAGATAGGAATATAATATACTACGCATATTACATATGGGCCAGAAAACATAAGTTAAAGAAGTCATAACCCTCTATATATATTTTATTATATTGTATTATTATATTATATATAATAAAATATATATAGACTTTTAATATATATTATATATATAATTTTAAATACATACCAGACGTATGCATTACCACTTTATAATTTCTAGTTTTTCACTTCCGTGCCTAATTGTTTATTAATTAGTTTCAGATTTTTTTGTGCTGCTTTTAATTAAAATGGCATACAAATACTGCCAATCAAGTGTTGAAAAAAATAAAGAGACTTTTAAAAAAAATCTTGTGAAATTTCAAGATTCGCATAAAAGTAGACAGTTTCCAATGTTAAAAACATCTTTTCAAGAATATTCCAAAATGCCATTAAAAAGTGATATTGTTAGCAGGTTTAAGTATTTGTCTAGTACTGATGTGAAAGCCAAAAAGCAAAGGATAGATCTTATTTAAGAAGAAGTTATAAGTTTGTGGAAAGAACAATTAAATTTCCCATGTCTGACAGAGCAGTCAGTGAAGCGAAAGATTAATGATGTTATAGAAAAATATGAAAGCCTCAGAAAAAAAGGGAATGCCGACCTTCTGCAAAAAGAGATTTTTGATATAACAAATCAATATGGCATTTGGTTATCATCTGAAGATGAAAGATTTTATGAAATTCAGTTACAAAGCAAAGGAGAAATTGGATATGCTACTTCAAAGCTGGCAGGAAAGAAGACTATTCATCCATGAATTGTGCAAAAACTTTCCAGCTAACCTTCAGCATCTAAAAGTTTTTCTTCATTTACTGAATGTAGTAAAATAGAAAGAGACAACTCTAGTTCCGAATTTGAAGAAACTGATGAACGTAAAAAATATAGTTGTTGTAAAATAGCAACAAAGTTAGTGGTTTGTGCTAAGGTATCAACTAAGAAAGCTTCTAAAATAGGTAAAATACTGTCCTCAGAAGGCATACATGTTCCAGCGCCATCACAGTCTGGAATATACAAGGCTCTTTTTAATGAAGCAAAACAAAGAAACTTTAATTCAAGATTTAAAGAATGAGAATTGGAGTCTACACTTCGATGGAAAGCATATAGACCAATGGGAGTATCAGGTTGTCGTTCTTAAAAATGAAAGAAGCGAAATAAAGTTGGGCGCACTGAAGTTAATAGATGGAAAATCTATCACTATTATTAATGCCATAGCTGATATTATAGATGAATTTAAACTATGGAATTCAATTAAAATGATTGTGACAGATACTACAAATGTCAATACTGGAATGAAAAATGGTGTCGTTGTAAAACTTCGGGACATTTTTCAAAAAAAAGGATTACAAAAACCTCAATTTGTACCATGTCAACATCATATCTTGGATAGAATACTTAGACTAGAAATGGAAAAAAAATTGGGAGAAAATCCGAACTCACCAAACAATAATTACTTTTTTACTAACGAGTTGTTAGAACATTATGAAACACTGAAGATAAATTTTTATAATGGTACAGAAGAAATAAAAGACACAGGAGGATGGCGAGATGACATGAAGTTTCTGTTTCATCTGACGAGAACCTACCGATACTATGACCAAAATAAAATATTTCCTAATGTAAGATTTCAAAAAATCCCTAATATCAGTAATGCTCGGTGGAGTTCAAGAGCTATTTTAGCGTACATTCTTATGCCAAAAACAAGAAACAAACTTGAATCTGTATGTACCTTTATTTCTTACAAGTGGGCAGACTTTTGGTTTGACGACCAAACCTATAAAGAAAACACTTATTCAGACCTTCATGAAGTTTTATTAAACAAAAAGAAACCTCTTGCTACATTTACAAGTCATTGGAATCCAGAACCATCAGCAATCAACATTCCCAGAAGTAATCAATGTGATGAAAGAGCAATTAAAGTAATGGAGGAGCTCTATAGATTGTGCAGAAATAAAGACAATCTTCCACTTCGTTTCATTTTGTCTAATAAACAATAATTGTATGTATTTAAATTGTATAAAATATTTTTTCCTGCATTGAATATAACACTATGCCATGTATTAATTGTTAGAATAAATTATGTTTTTTTATAGAATCATATGAATGAACATGTTTGCAAATAGAAATGATTTTGGTCATTAATTTTTTTAAAACCTTTTAAATCTTAATGTGCTTTGGGGCGTGACATTTTTTTTGAACATCATGAAAGTATTGATATTTTCGCATTTTATGCATAAAAACTCATCCATTTTTGGGCCAGGGATATATATATATATATATATATATATATATATATATATATATATATATATATATATGTATATATATATATATTTATATATATATATATATATATATATAAATATATATATATATATATATTTTTGGGCCAGGGATATATATATATATATATATATATATATATATATATATATATATATATATATATATATATATATATATATATATATATATATATATATATATATATATATATATATATATATATATATATATATATATATATATTATCATATTTATATAAAGTAATAGTAATTTCTCTGTTTATATTTAAAACTTATTGAAAAAATAAGATTATATTTTTAATGTTATCGTTTTCCCCTTATTTATCCTTACTTTTTCTTTCAAAAAAATGTAGTTCGCGACCAAATCTCCTTAAATAATAGGAAAATATCTCCTTAAAATTCTTAATTTTAGCTTTAGTTTTAATCGTGGGAACCCTGATAAAGCGATTTGATATATAGTTAGCCATATATATAATATATATATGTCTTATTCCATATCAAATCGCTTTATGGTCCCCAGACTATCAACTCAAATTTGCTTAAAATTTTGACCACTAACAGTATTTATGAAAAAAATACAAAAATATTTTTACATGTTTTTGAGCATACCTAATTTATGAATGATCCCAAAGTCCTATTTGCATGTATTTGAATTAGTATTTAGAAAACTAGAATTAATATATTTGTATATATATATTTCAATTTTTTATTTATGTATATGTTTTTAAGTTCTATTTTTGCCATTTCTTTTAATATACATAAACTGTTATTGGTTCTTTTATATTTTTATTAAAAGAATTTTATATTTAGCACAAGTTCAAAAATGTTTTTTTTAATTTATTAAATTTTTTTATCATTTATATTTTAGTTCGACCTTAAAGTTCTACTCTACTTCATTATTTATGATTAGTTTGACTACTGTTGAAATATGGTTTTAATTTAGTAAATTTTCGTGAACTGAAATTTACTTTATTGATTATTAGCCAACAGTTTTAGTAATAAAATTGAATTTAACACTGTCAAGGTAAGAATAACTTTGTTTTCTTGTAACACCATAAAGCAGTTTTTTATGATTAATACCATGTTATTGCTAATTTGTGTAACTATACCTGATTTAACTAAACAGCTGACATAATTCTGAAAATCTAATAGTTTGTGTACTGAGAATTGTTGAAGCACTTGGTTTATGTAATTTGGTTTTAACAATTTCCGAATATAGTCTAAAATATCAAAGTTTGCGATGGATTTGGAGTAATGGTAAGTGTCTCAGCCTAAAAATTGCATTACGGTTCATAATAATTTATCATATCTATCATAATAGCACTGAGCCTTTTTCTTGTTACTCTAGATACTTTAGGTATATTTTACTATTAATTAACAAAACTTTGTGATTTCAGTTCATGTTGAAAAATGGCTTTCATCCATAATATTTTTTAGGAATTTCTTCAATTTTATTGTTTTAAAATTAGTGTTAACCATTTACCTGCAGGCCCCTATATATAAATGTCCTGATATTATTTCAAAATTTAGGTTTCTTAAGTTTCATCGTCCATAATTATACTTGGTTTCTTTATACACAATAATTTGTAAAACTTTCCTGCACAATTTCTTGCTATAAATTTTTTTCAGCATTGCCACTTGGAGCTTTACATATCTTAAAACTATTGACTATATGGTTTTTCTTTATAGTCTGGACCTTTTCTCTAAAACTTATGCATTTTTGGGCTAAAACTGGCTCAGCCATGTGAGGATTTGCCATAGTTTTGACCAAAGCAATAATCATCTTTTTTTTATAATTGATTTTCAAGGAGTTTCTACTTGCACTTTCTACTTATTGTATTAAATGTTAGATGATTCTAAATATAGTTCTTCGTGAACATTCAACTATTTTTAATTCAATTATTTTTTGCTTGCTTACAAGCAAAACAAATTTTAAAGCCTGGAATAGAAGTATCAACAAATTATTTATATTATATTTAAATAAGTAATCAAATTTATGTAAAGGTATAATAAATGTAACGTAAATGTAATCTAATTTATTGGTATACAATAATAGGTATATAATTAGTAATCTAATTCATGTAAATGTAAAATAATTTAAATGTGTGAAATAAATAAGTAATCTTATTTATGTTAATGTCAAAAATTAATTTTAAGTAACGTTGCAATAAAATATTATTCTAAAAGAATTTTTTCATTAACATAATGTTAAAAATACATATATTAGATAATTATGTATTTATATAAAACTTTGATAAATTTTCAATACACGTCACACAATGGGGCAAAATTGCTTCAAAACTAGCCATATGACGAATATGAAAAAAGGCGTAATCAAACATTTCCTGATGGTAATGTCTCTGGTCCACCTTATTCATGTGTTTTTTTAGGGTAGGACTAACCTTTAACCCTGTAGAACCCATAATCTAGATCAATTCTTTTGTTTTTATAGTGTTAAAGCTGAAACCTATTAAAAGTTGCAAATTTTTTTCAGGGATTCTTCAATATTAGGTTTGCAGCTAAAAAAAATTAAGCCTCAATATTAGGTTCGCAGGTTAGTTAGGCAGGTTTAGACAGCTTCAATTTTAGGTTTGCAGATGAAAAAATAATTTTAAAGTGCTTAAAATATATATTAACTTCGTAATATAACATTCTTTTTTTGTATACTTGTTTTAGCAATTTTAAACAAATAAAATTAATCGAGTTATTAAGTAACTTTTTTTGAGGGACATTTTACACTAAATTTAAATTACTGTAATTTATTTTAGTGAATCGACTAGCACATGTTTCAACATTTATTTATGCAAGCTTTTGACTTCCTTCTTTTTTATATTATCACTTACCGGTTTTTTAAAAAACTTTACTCGAAAAGTCATTAAAGTGACTGACAGCAGTAAATAAAATTTATTTACAATTGAACACTGTATTTTGAAAACGTCACAAAATTAAAATTTTACAGGAAAGTAAAAGATATTTCTCCTGTTAAAATTTGTATAATTTTTTTTTTTGTAGCTTATATGAAGTAATAAGTGTTTACATCTTAAATCAGAGAAATTTTTTATCTGAAGCATCAACTTTTTAAATATTAAAAAAATTTTTTTTTTTTCAAATAATCTCACTTTTGAAAAAAGTGTGACTCGTCATGTTTTCAAAATACAGCGAAATACAATTGTTAAACTTGTTTGACTTAAAAAAATATGTGGAATAATTTTATTAAGTCTAACAATTGCCCTTAAAATAATTATTTAACTTAAAAATCCAAAACAACAAAAATTACTTTTGTCCAGATTTAAAGCTATTCTGCCCCACTGTGCGACACTTGTATTCCGAGCTGACTTGGAATACAAGTGTCTCTTTTCCTAAATTTATTTTCTTGGCAAATTAGGGTTTTTCACTCATGTAAAAACTTGCATTACGCACTTGTTGCTGTTTTGTTATTGTGAGTAATAACTTAATTTAATTACTAAAAAGTAGTAATTAAATTGTTTAATTGCTTTTTTTGTGATGCCAAATTTTAATAAATTGTCTATTTTACTTTACCCAACTCTTATTGGCTAACTATGACAAAGGATGTTTAAAAATAGGTAATCAGCAGTAATATAAAATTAAGTAGTTATCTCAATTAACTTGATAAACTTTCACGAGGCATTAAATAGGTTTATTCATTAAGTATCTTGGTATTAGTTTAATATCCCTTTTAAAGGAAAATATTCTATTATTACTGAGAGTAGTGTTAATAAAAGATGTCATTTAAAAATATACAAAAATTTTTTATCTTAGTCTTGCTATAAGTATAACAAAAACTATTGATGTTGTTATAAGAAAACAAAGTTATTCTTACCTTGACAGCGTTGAAATCAATTTTATTACCAAAACTATTAGCTGATGATCAATAAAGTAAATTTCAGTACAAGAAATTTACTAAATTAAAACCATATTTCAACAGTGTTAAAACTAATCATAAATGATGAAGTAGGCAGAACGTAAATGTCAAGCTAAAAACAATGATAAAAAAATTCAATATAATCAAAAAAAACATTTACCCTTGCATTAAATATATGGTTATTTTAATAAAATATAAAGGAATAAACAACAGTTTATGTAGATTGAAAGGAATGGTAAAAATAGAACTGAAAAACATATACATAATAAAAAATTGAACTATATATATATATATATATATATATATATATATATATATATATATATATATATATATATATATATATATATATATTATAAATATATATATATATATATATACATATATATATATATATATATATATATATATATATATATAAATATATATATACATATATATATATATATATATATATATATATATATATATATATATATATATATATATATGTATATATATATTTATATATATATATATGTATATATATATATATATATATATATATATATATATATATATATATATATATATATATATATATATATATATATATATATATATATATATATATATATATATGTATATATATACAAATACATTTCTCAATACAAAATCAAATACATGCAACCAGGATTTTTTAATCATTCATAAAGTATGCTCAGATGGCATAAGGTGCAGGTGGTAATTATATAAGTAAGGAGACACTAAATAAAAAAGACACTAAATAAAAAAGAAAAACATAATAAAATGTTGGGTAGGGCACTCAAAAAATCGTGCAGCAAAATGTGAGGGGGGAGGAGGAAGGGAAGAGAAAGGGTCAAAATACAAGCATACATACTTTATGGATGACCCCTTTCCAAATACAAATATTTTTACTTTATGATAGGAAAAAATAAAAAGATTTTTTCAAGGCAAGAATGATGAAATGATCAACTTAATAGAAGAATGAAAACAAATCTTCTAAAAAATTTCCCTTAAAAACAAATTAATAATCAAGTGTTACAAAGAAGAAAAAAACACAAGCCTCTTGATTATTTAGGTTTGATAAGATATAGCCGTGTTGGGGTTTTTGACCGAAGCCGCATAAACATTTATACATCCTAAAGTATATTTTTCTTCTTCAAAATTCATGTTATATTTTGTATATATATATATATATATAAATCATTATGATCATAATAATTATGATGATGATGATGATCATCATCTTTTCTTTCTGCAAATACTACACCATATAAATAAAGTTTATACAAATATTAAAGGATATTGATGGCAGCATCTAAATAAATATCAAACATATATGTTTATGTCCATAATATAATTTCAATTTTAAGTCAAACTTCATTCTATTCCATACTTTTCACCATCTTGGGCAGTTGCTTTATTGATCATTTATTTTATCTTTTTTACAAAAACATCTCTCTTAAGAACAAATGTACTTTTATTATTCCAAGTAGCCAATGTAAAAAGGTCCCATCTAATATTAAGACATGTTATTCTCAGTTAACTAAATCTTGCATCTTTTATCAGATGTTAGGTTTTAGAGACTTTTGGTTAGTCTTCATTAACTAAAGTAAGTCTAACATTTAAACTTATTAATTATATAATATTTAATAATATTCAATTTTTACAAAGTGCTAAATAAGCGGTACCAAATTTTAAAAATATTTTGACCTCTCTAACTACCCTACGATTACTCTTCACTCTTCAGTTATTAATTTCTTTATATAAAGGTTTTGAGATGTTTAAATTATTTCTTACTAAATGCATTAATAAAGTTATTCTTGAAGACCTACACTCTTCTTTATTTCAAGTAACTTGAAGGATATCACAAAGTATCTTGTAGTACCCTTAAATCTTTGCTCCTGTATTGTTTCTTATCAATCTTCATGAAAATTTAACATCTAAAGTTGCTCTATTTGTTGACAACTCAACTTTATACTCTTTTTTTGACAAAAAATCTTCACTTTTTGATTGCTTAAAACAAGCAGCTGATTTTTAATCTAATCTCTCTTCAGTAACAACTTAATGCTTGCTGTTGCTTATGGATTTAAATTCTGGAGATTTAAAATCTGCAATTTTTGTTTGACAACTTAACTCAAAAATGTTGGTATTTCTATATTGATGAATAACAACTCTCTTATTCTGATCACATCAGCCTTGGTTGTCAAGGTTCGTGTTTTGAAGTTATATATTTGAGAGAGGGTTATAACCACAATTAAGTAGCCTCCTCGTCTGTAGTGGCGTTTTCAGTCTTGGGTAGGCGAATTAACATAAAAAAATAAATAATAAATTAGACCTGCTTTATCTGCATAGATCATCCAGGTCATATTTTAAAAATCCGGAAAATCATTAGGGTAAAATATCCGGAAAAAATCGGGAATATATTTTCCCTTATATTCGATTTAATTTTGGTTTCAGCTAAGTTGTTTTTAATTTTTTTTTAACTTTTCTTAATTTTTGTGTGAGTGATGAATGAATAAGCCTAAAAAATAAATACATTACAAAAATATATTCCTAAACTTGTATGTATGGAAAACATTTTTGATATCCGGAAAAACTAAAAGTTGAGAAAAATCTCCGGAATTCCAGAAATCTCCGGAAAAAGAAGATCCCTGTATCTGCCACCTAAGCCACTTTTCCATTGTTGTAAGGTTGCATTTCTTTCTTTTTTCTACTAATACAATTATGGTCGAAGCTCAAACAAGCTATCATTTCTATTACGGTAAACCAAAACTCATTCTTGCTTGTTTCTTATTCAACAAGTTGCATCCTTTTACTGTATTTGTCCCTTCATGCTATAAAAACTTTTTCTTTTATATACAACCAGGGCCATCCCTAGGGTTGGTGGCACCCAGGGCTAATGTTATTACGGCGCCCTCTACTTCCAGTAATAGTCGCATATATAAACTTTTTGTGCAGTCATTAATACTTTAATACTTACACCACCTACCAATCTATCATAAAGATAAAAATATATACATTCAAGCAATCAATCTTTTTTGTGTCATTGTTGAATGTAGGTAGGTTTTAATTTACTTCAACTTACTAAAACTACATTCACTGCTGGCCACTGTCATTAAAATTGTTAGCAACATGACTTAAGCCATCCATATCTACAATCCACATATTAGGAAGGTCTTTTCTGTTGGTGTTTTTGATTATATTGATACTTCTAATTATAATAGTGTTTTGCTGACCGCCTTCTGCTCACACTATTTGTCAAAAACAGTAGCTATCAAACTGCCATGTATAATTTTATTTGTACAGTTCTTTCTCAGTTATATCTGAAATATTTTTCACTATCAGATGTTCTTCTAAAATTTTTATTTTATAATTCTCATTAGGTTTTTTCTTTGGTTTTTTCAGGTCAAATAAGAATTCCCACTTTGACTCGTATTTGGAGAACTTGTCCATTCTGCCTTTTAAAGATAATTTAGTTGTGCCAATTAGGGGTAAGAAAGGTAAGGTTCTATTGTGCTTGAGATCCAGCGCTTGATTGATGGATAAAAAATTTATAGGTTCTTTGAACAACTCCAAACAGCAATATAGACTTCACTAATGATTTAGCTCGGTCTGATATAATTATGTTCAAGCAGTGGCAACCACAGGGTGAAGGCTTGTGGGATTTACACTTTTTCGAATTGTAACCATATTAGAATATCTTTCTCCATCTTCAATTCAACATAAATGTTCCATCAAAACTGGATCAAAATTTAACAAGTAATTGGATGAGACCAAGGAAGTTCCCATTAATTTTGGTGTACAGCTTTAATGAGCTTCCACGAAATGCAAAATTGTTGCATAAGACCTTGATTGCCAGCTTGATCATTTTATCCTGATTGTTGCCTCAGTTCATTCCTTAACTGTAAAGAGATGGAGATGTCTTTTTTAAGCTTGTTCTTTGAACTTTTTCCAGTTGTTGAAACTGGAAAAAGTTCAAAACTTGATTTTAGAGTTGGGTCAAACTGATGACAAGGAAGACAATAAACTGAATCAGTTTCTGGAGAGTATATAAGCCATCTTCTCTTACTTGCTTATCATTTCTTACTACCCTGTCAAAATTCATTTGAGAAATAACGTTTTTATGGTTTTAGGATAGTCTTTATTACTCTTCAGGAAAGGTATTGGATTTATTTTGATAATATAGTCTCTCGCACTTAAAGCTATCCGCTCTGTCTCAATGGACGGGTCATTAAATAAGAATCTGCAAGTGTCACTTCTGTGGGAATAGTTTGTTATAGTTGCAAAACTATCATCAGTTTCAACTATTATAGGATATAACATTCTGCTTTCTAAGATTTAAAAAAATGAAGATTAAAAAAAATAATGTCTAAAAAAATTAACAGAATTTTATGTTGTCAAATATCCTGTTAAGCTATGCATTAAGCATTTTTTATTTAAAACAAGGCCTGCTATGGGTCTTAAGCATTCAAATTATAGAAACTAATTTCAGACAAAATGCATCGGACTGAACTGTATTATGTAATTAAAACCAAATAAAAAATAAACATATAAATATAATATATAACATTTAAACATATAAAATAAACATATAAAACAAATATTTTTATTAGACCATTTAGTGTAAATTAACTTTAAAATGATTATTATTTCCATTAAACCATATTAATTAAATTTAAACAATCCCATCACTAAACCGAACAAGATTAAAATAAATTTAATATAAAAGGAATACTTATAGTATACCACTTTATTTTAAACTAAATACTAAAAGAATAACTATACTAAAATGTATATATTAATTAGCGTATAAACTGAATATAAAACTGACAAATAGACCTTATAAATAAGTACAGGGTTCCCACTACTAAAACTGGAGCTAA
>NC_061163.1:1403419-1425919 GCF_022113875.1 Hydra vulgaris | reverse complement strand
TATATACTCACATCAATGTAATTATGTATTGTGATTATAGGGTAGCCTAGCAACAGCTTACTAAAAGTTAATGTTAAAAAAATATCTTTTAATCTTGAAAAAAAAAATTGAATACTAATATCAGTAAACATTCTAAGAAAGATCAACAGTTCATCTATCTGAAAAAGTTAAAATTTAAAAATTTCTACGCTCAAAATTTTTTTAAAAACAATTTGAAAACGATAAACAAAACACACTAAAAAAGCTATTGCTGTATTTACATTTTATTCGTTTTTAGAGGTTTTATATTTAATTTGAAACATTTTATCGTGTACTAGAAGTTACTTTTATTATAATTTCCTTTTAATAAACGGCTAAATCCATATTTAATTGCTAAAAATTAGAAAAATAGCTCGTTGTCAATGAGAATTTTTTTTATATTCGTTATCCGTAGCCATTTTTAAAACTTTTAAAATATGCAAACTTTACTGCGCTTGCGTATAATAACTTTCCACTTATTTAGTAAGTCTGAACGACCGTGGGAAAAGTTTGTTTAATGTAAAAAAAATTTTGACTTAGTAAAAACCATGCTAGTTTATTATACAATGAATTAAATACTTTTGACTTGGCGTATTTCCATGATAATTGAACTTTTTGAGAGAGAAAAAATACTTTTTATTTTAGGGGAGTGTGGGCAGGAGTGAGAGCTAAAGCCCTCACTTCCGCTGAGGCCTGTATATATATATATATATATATATATATATATATATATATATATATATATATATATATATATATATATATATATATATTTATATATGTATATATATACATAAATAAATGAAGTATAATATATGTAAATAAATATAATTATATAAGTGACTTATATTTATTTTAATTAAGTAAAAAAATTAAGAGAAAATCTTACTCAATAATTGAATAGAGAATAATAAAAGATAAATAATAAACTAATAAAAATAAATCCTACTCGCTACATCTTGGCAAAAATTATTTTCATTCATTTTGATGTCAAGAATATGAACTGTTTTTGTTTTGTGAACTCGTTTTAAATACGAAAAAGTTGCTTTGAATTCACGAGGTCTTTAACATTTGAAAAACGCATGCGCTAAACTTGTGACGCGCTTTCAAGGTCGGCGTTTTTAAAAAAATTATAAATGTACTTTTGGTGCATCCTATCTAAGGCTAACCGACTTGGAATACAAGTGTCTCTTTTCCTAAATTTATTTTCTTGGCTTTTCACTCAAGCGTAAAAACTTGCATTACGCACTTGTTGCTGTTTTGTTATCATTGTGAGTAATAATTAAGATTTATTTGAAAAAAAACTTCTAAATTTAATTACTAATAAGTAGTAATTAAATTGTTTTCGAAATACAGCGTTCAATTGTTAAACTTGTTAGACTTGAAAAAATATGTGGAATAATTTTTTCAAGTCTAACAATTGCCCTTAGAATAATTATTTAACTTAAAAATCCAAAACAACAAAAATTACTTTTGTCCAGATTTAAAGCCCCGCTGTGCGACACTTGTATTCCGAGCTGACTTGGAATACAAGTGTCTCTTTTCCTAAATTTATTTTCTTGGCTTTTCACTCAAGCGTAAAAACTTGCATTACGCACTTGTTGCTGTTTTGTTATCATTGTGAGTAATAACTAAGATTTATTTGAAAAAAACTTCTAAATTTAATTACTAATAAGTAGTAATTGTGAGTAATAATTAAGATTTATTTGAAAAAAACTTCTAAATTTAATTACTAATAAGTAGTATTGTTTAACTCCTTTTTTTGGGATGCCAAATTTTAATAAATTGTCTATTTTACTTACCCAACTCTTATTGGTTAACTATGTCAATGGATGTTCAAAAATAGGTAATCAGCAGTAATATAAAATTTAGTAGTTATCTCTAATAACTTGATAAACTTTAAATAGGTTTATTAATGAAGTATCTTGGTATTAGTTTAATATCCCTTTTAAAGAAAAATATTCTATTCTTACTGAGAGTAGTGTTAATAAAAGATGTCATTTGAAAACATACAAATTTTTTTTATCTTAGTCTTGCTATAAGTATAACAAAAACTATTGATACCATGACAAATATAACATACTAACACAAAGTAGCAATGATATGATAATAATCACAAAAAGCTGTTTGATGCTGTTATAAGAAAACAAAGCTATTCTTACCTTGTCAGCGTTAAAATCAATTTTATTACTAAAACTATTAGCTGATGATCAATAAAGTAAATTTCAGTACAAGAAATTTACTTAATTAAAATCATATTTCAACAGTGGTAAAACTAATCATAAATGATGAAGTAGGCAGAACGTAAATGTCAAGCTAAAAAAAATGATAAAAAAATTCAATATAATAAAAAAAAAAAACATTTAACCTTGCATTAAATATATGGTTATTTTAATAAAATATAAAGGAATAAATAAGAGTTAATGTAGATCGAAAGAAATGGTAAAAATAGAACTGAAAAACTTATACATAATAAAAAATTAAACTATATATATATATATATATATATATATAAATATATATATATAATATATATATATATATATATATATATATATATATATATATATACACAAATACATTTCTCAATACAAAATATATATATATATATATATATATATATATATATATATATATATATATACACAAATACATTTCTCAATACAAAATATATATATATATATATATATATATATATATATATATATATATATATATATATATACACACACAAATACATTTCTCAATATAAAATCAAATACATGCAACCAGGACTTTTGAGTCATTCATAAAGTATGCTCAGATGGCATAGGGTGCAGGTGGTAATTATAAAAGTAAAGAGACACTAAATAAAGAAAAACATAAAAATGTACATAAAATGTTAGGTAGGGCACTCAAAAAATCGTGCAGCAAAATATGAGGATAAGGGGAAAGGGAAGAGAAAGGGTCAAAATACAAGCATACATACTTTATAGACGACCCCTTTCCAAATACAAATATTTTTACTTTATGATTGATTCATCATCTTCTATTATGTTGATTCATCAGTCTTTTCAAGAAAAGACTGATTAATCAACTTAATAGAAGAATGAAAATAAATCTTCTAAAAAATTTCCCTTAAAAACAAATTAATAATTAAGTGTTACAAAGGGGAAAAAACACAAGCCTCTTGATTATTCAGGTTTGATAAGATATTGCCGGGTCGGGGTTTTTGACTGAGGCTGCATAAACATTTATACATCCTAAAGTATATTTTTCTTCTTCAAAATTCATATTATATTTTGTATATGCATTTATAAACATCATTATGGTAATTATAATTATGATGATGATGATGATGATGATCATCTTTTCTTTCTGCTAATACTACATCATACAATTAAATTTTATATAAATATTCAAAGATATTGATGCCAGCATCTAAATAAATATCAAACATATGTTTATGTCCATATACATATATGTTTATGTCCATATATAATTTCAATTTTAAGTCAAATTTCATTCTATTCCATACTTTTCACTATCTTGAGTAGTTCAGTTCCTCTTCATTAACTAAAGTAAGTCTAACATTTAAACTTATTAATTATATAATATTTAATAATATTCAATTTTTACAAAGTGCTAAATAAGCGGTACCAATTTTTTAAAACACTTTGACCTCTATAACTATCCTACGATTACTCTTCACTCTGTTATTAATTTCTTTATATAAAGGTTTTGAGATTATTAAATTATTACTAAATGCATTAATAAAGTTATTCTTGAAGACCTACACTCTTCTTTATTTCAAGTAACTTGATGGATATCACAAAGTATCTTGTAGTACCCTTAAATCTTTGCTCCTGTATTGTTTCTTATCAATCTTCATGAAAATTTAACATCTAAAGTTGCTCTATTCGTTGACAACTCAACTTTACACTCTTGTTTTGACAAAAAATCTTCACTTTTTGATTGCTTAAAACAAGCAGCTGATTTTTAATCTGCTTTATCTGCCACTTAAGCCACTCTTCCATTGTTGTAAGGTTGCATTTCTTTCTTTTTTCTACTAATAAAATTATGGTTGAAGCTCAAACAAGTTATCATCTCTATTATGATAAACCAAAACTCATTCTTGCTTGCTTCTTATTCAACAAGTTGCATCATTTTACTGTATTTGTCCCTTCATGCTATAAAAACTCTTATTATTCCATTTTTATCCTTGCACATCAAAAAAACCTTATAACTATTAGCCATCTTCATGCTTTTCTTTTATATACAACCAGGGCCATCCCTAGGGAGGGTGGCACCTGGGACTAATGTTATTACGGCGCCTCTCTCTCCAGTAATAGTCGCATATATAAACTTTTTGTGCTGTCATCAATAATTTAATACTTACACCACCTACCAATCTATCATAAAGATAAATATATATACATTCAAGCAATCAATCTTTTTTGTTTCATTGTTGTATGTAGGTAGGTTTTAATTAACTTCAACTTACTGAAACTACATTCACTGCTGGTCACTGTCATTAAAATTGTTAGCAACATGACTTGTGCTATCCATATCTATTATACACATATTAGGAAGGTTTTTTCTGTTGGTGTTTTTGATTATATTGATACTTCTAATGGTAATAGTGTTTTGCTGACCGCCTTCTGCTCACACTATTTGTCAAAAACAGTAGCTATCAAACTGCCATGTAGAATTTTATTTGTACAGTTCTTCCTCATTTATATCTGAAATATTTTTAGCTGTCAGATGTTCTTCTAAAATTTTTATTTTATAATTCTCATTAGGTTTTGTCCATTCTGCCTTTTAAAGATGATTTAGTTGTGCCAATTAGGGTTAAGAAAACTGCATTTTTTGTAAGGTTCTATTGTGCTTGAGATCCAGCGCTTGATTGATGGATAAAAAATTTATAGGTTCTTTGAACAACTCCAAACAGCAATATAGACTTCACTAATGATTTAGCTCGGTCTGATATAACTATGTTCAAGCAGTGGCAACCACAGGGTGAAGCCTTTTGGTATTACACTTTTTCGAATTAAAACCATATTAGAATATCTTTCTCCATCTTCAATTCAACATAAATGTTCCATCAAAATTGGATCAAAATTTACTAAGTAATTGGATAAGACCAAGGAAGTTCCCATTAATTTTGGTGTACAGCTTTAATGAGCTTCCACGAAATGCAAAATTGTTGCATAAGACCGTGATTGGCAGCTTGATCATTTTTATCCTGATTGTTGCTTCAGTCCATTCCTTAACTGTAAAGAGATGAAGATGTCTTTTTTAAGCTTGCTCTTTGAACTTTTTCCAGTTGTTTAAACCTTTTTTTTTTCCCAAAATATGATTTTAGAGTTGGGTCAAACTGATGACAAGGAAGACAATAAACTGAATCAGTTTCTGGAGAGTATATAAGCCATCTTCTCTTACTTGTTCATCATTTCTTACTACCCTGTCGAAATTCATTTGAGAAATAAAGTTTTTGTGGTTTTAGGATAGTCTTTATTACTTTTCAGGAAAGGTATTAGACTGATTTTGATAATATAGTTTCTCGCACTTAAAGCTATCGGCTCTGTCTCAGTGGACGGGTCATTAAATAAGAATCTGCAAGTGTCACTTCTGTGGGAATAGTCTGTTAAAGTTGAAAAACTATCATCAGTTTCAACTATTATAGGAAATAACATTCTGCTTCCTAAGATTTTAGGCTGCAAAATGTCCAAAAATTAAGTGATGTTCATGTAACAAAACTAGTTGAAGAAACTACACAACAGAGGGTTACTCACATTTTCTTTCCTTGATTAGACAAAGCAGAGGTCTCACTTGATGATTTTAAGGAGTTTTCATCACACAAAAGGCTTGATTCACAAGGTTGTGAAAAACTTGGAGAATGAAAATATGTATCTTGTAGGAAGGCCTTGTTTTAAAGCATTAAGCGTAAAGCAATTTAAGCGATTTTTACATAAGCAGTAAGCCATTTCAATTAAGCAACTTTTCATCAATTTTTAACTAATAAAATATACTATAAGTGGTAAGATAAAAGTAGTAATTAATCAAAAAAAACAAAAAAAACAAAAAAAAAAAAACATTAACTTTTGAATGACATTTATGTAGAAATATTTGTTACAAAAGTTTGAATGACAACTTTTACATGACCTAATTTAAAACTAATTTTATAAAAATATATAACTTTATTCTGATAAAAAAAACATATATAATTTAACTTAGCTTTAAAAAAAATATAATTTAATTTTGATTTAAAAAATATTTGTAAGTTTATTAAAATTTAAAGTTAATGGCTTGGATTTAACCTAACTGTCTAACCTATTTAAAAATATTACTAAATATTTTTTTTAAAACGTATGTAATTTTAATAAAAGGATAAACTAATAAACTTTAAATAAATTGAATTTATTTTTTAAAATAAAATTATTTGTAGTTGCAAAGCCGCAATTAGAAATTTAAGATATAATCATTTTATAAACTGAAAAATTTAACATTAAATTTAAAAATTCATTTATGCAAATGTTGAGAAAAAAATAAATTTGTTAATATCAAACTTTTATAAAAATGCAATATTAAATTTAATTATTGAAAATAATTAAAAAAATAAGCATTGCATTTAAGTATTAAAAAAAAAGCCGTTAAATAACATTTAATTTGTTTTGCGGTAATTAAAATTATTGCAGTAATTTAAAAAAAATAATGTCTAAAAAAATTAACAGAATTTTATTTTGTCAAATATCGCGTTAAGCTATGCATTAAGCATTTTTTTATTTAAAACAAGGCCTGCTATAAGTCTTAAGCATTCAAGTTATAGAAACTAATTTCAGACAAAATGCATCGGATGGAACTGTATTATGTAATTAAAACCAAATAAAAAAAAAAAAAATAAACATATAAATATAATATATAACATATAAACATAAAATAAACATATAAAACAAATATTTTTATTAGACCATTTGGAGTAAATTAAATTTAAAATGATTATCATTTCCATTAAACTGTGTTAATTAAATTTAAACGATCCCATCACTAAACTTAAAAATAATATAAACACAATACTTCACATTATAAGATAATATTTTAAGTATGAAAAAGAGAACACCTTCAAAGCTTTTTTCCATGCTTCTTGTAAAACCTACAATACAATGGACAGTGTGCAATAACTCATGCTCTTTTATTTTAGCACAAACATCTGCAAATGTTGCTAAAATGTGCTTTGTAACCATAACTGAAATTGAATTTGAAGCTGATGTTGACATGTGTTGTGCATCTAAAATGATAACAAACCTTATATATATATATATATATATATATATATATATATATATATATATATATATATATATATATATATATATATATATATATATATATATATATATATATATATATATATATATATATATATATATATATATATATATATATATATATATATATATATATATATATATATATATATATATATATATATATCAATCAATATATTTCCACATAACAACTGCATATATATAAACATTAGTGAGGGATATTTACAAACATTTAAAAACTGATGATGCGTAAAGACCTACGATGATATAAAACAATGATTGTAAAATTATAACAATAATAAATATAACTATATTAATACTAATAGTAATGATAAATAACATAAAAGGCTAACATAACAAAGTAATAAATTAAATTAATAATTAGTAGTCAAAAGTAATAATAATAGTGAATTAGAAGCAATAATAATAATATCAAAGTTAGGTATATTAATAAGCAAAACAATGATATCAAAGATGAGATAATAATACATTATTAGTAAGTGGGAAGACAGGGTTAGTAGAAAGTTGGCTAAATAAAAGATTTTTTTTTTAAATTTTTTTATTTTTTTTAACTTTTAGATTTTTATTTTTTATGTGTATAGTGTTGTTTTATATATGCATACTAACTTTAATGTTTAGTGCAATAATAAAATTAAATTTTGGGTATATGTATATATATACACACATATACACACATATATATACATACACACACATAAATATATATACATATATACACATACGTACATACACACATGTACACATACACACACGTGCACACATACTTATGTATACATACACACACACATGCATACAAACACATACCCATGCACACACACATATGCTTACATACACATGCACACATACACACATATGCATACATACATGTGCACACATACACGCACATGTATACATACACATACAAACATACATAGACATACATGTATACACACACATATATAGATACATACACAAACACACATACACACACACACACACACACACACACACACACACACACAAACAAACACACACATATATATATATACGTATATGTATTTTAAATTTTTAAATTTAAATTTTTGTTTAAATGTATTTTTACTTTATAGATTATATTTAATGTATTATTTAATGTATTTAATATATTAAATTTTTTAAAAATTTAAGTATTTTTTTATTTTTTTAACAATTTCAATTTTAATGATTTTTTTATTAATTTTTTTTAAGTACGTATTTTTTTTCTTCAGAATCTTTTGTTATTGTCATATAAAATGCATGTATACACATACCTACATATATAACCATACACATACATTGCATGTGCATTATACACATGTATATACAAAAACACACATACATACATATGTATACATACACATACACAGAAATTTAAACATACATTCACTCAAACACACCTATACGTACACACATACTCATACACACACACTCACACATATATATATATATATATATATATATATATATATATATATATATTGCATATATATATTATAATTATATAAGTGACTTATATTTATTTTAATTAGGTAAAAAAATTAAGTAAAAATCTTACTCAATAATTGAATAGAGAATAATAAAAGATAAATAATAAACTAATAAAAATACATTCTACTCGCTACATCTTCCAAATCTTGGCAAAAGTTTTTTTCATTTATTTTGATGTTAAGAATATAAAGTGAACTCGTTTTAAATACAAAAAGTTACTTTGAATTCACGAGAACTAAGAAACACAAAAAACCATCGTCATCACCAAGTTCTCTAAACCTATCATTTACTAATATTCGTGGTCTTCGAAGTAACTTTTCTTCTGTTGAGTCTTATCTCTTGCAAAGTTCACCAGACCTACTTGCTCTTTGTGTGACTAATTTGAGTTCAGCTGTCCCATCTTGTGATCTTAGTGTTGATGGTTATCTTCCTTTAATTCGTAAAGACTCCAATAATCACATGCTTGGCCTGGGCATCTACATTCGGAAGAACTCACCCATTTGTCGTGAAACTAGGTTTGAATCTACAGACTATTCATTTATGTGCTTTCGTTTAGCACAACTTCACTCTATCGCCTTTCTCTTTGTTCTATATCGCTCTCCTTCATCCCAAGATTGCACTATTCTTGATGTTATTTCTGATCAAATTGACCAAGCCCTCTCTCTTTATCCATCGGCCAATATCGTTGTTGTTGGTGACTTTAATGCCCATCACACCGATTGGCTTGGCTCTAGTGTCAGTGACTCTGCTGGCGTTAAGGCCCTCAACTTTTGCTTTTCTCAATCTCTAACTCAAATAGTCAACTTTCCAACTCGTTTTCCAGACAACCCGAATCATTTACCTTCTCTACTCGACTTATGTCTTGTTTTGGATCCTAGTCAGTGCTCAATTTCTCCACATTCACTCTTAGGTACTTCTGATCACGGTTTGATCTCTCTAAAACTATTATCAAATACTTCTACTTCATCAGAATCCCCCTATCATCGTACCACATACAACTACCTTAAAGCTGACTGGGACTCTTTCCGTGATTTTCTTCGTGATGGCCCTTGGGTAGAAATCTTTCGTCTTCCTGCTGACAAATGTGCTTCTTACATAACTTCGTGGATTCAGGCTGGCATGGAATCTTTTATTCCCTCTCGACGATTCCAGGTCAAGCCTCACTCTTCTCCTTGGTTTTCCTCACATTGCGCTGCAGCAATTTCTAATCGAAACTGTTACTTCCACATCTATCAGCAAAACAATTCTCCAGAAAACAGACATCTGTTCACTATCGCCAGAAACCATTGTAAAAAGGTTTTGTCTGACGCCAAAGCTCGCTATTCCCAGGTCATTAAATCTCGTATCTCATCACAAAAATTAGGCTCTCGAGACTTCTGGAGAATCTTTAACAGTATCAATAATAAGGGCAAATCTGTTATTCCTTCTCTCTTGTATGGTTCAGACTTTATCCCCTCACCTAAAGACAAAGCTGAATTGTTTGCTGAGAACTTTTCATCAATATCATCTCTTGATTCCACTAGTTGCGTTTTACCTGACATAGCCGTCAAACAGGTTGATCCCTTGCTTGACATTCGCATCACTTCAGCTTCTGTATCTAAAGTAATTTCCTGCTTAGACTCTTCAACAGCTTGTGGTCCTGACAACATTCCTGTTGTAGTCTTGCAGAGGTGTTCTCCGGAGCTTTTATCCATACTTTCTAAACTATTTAACAAGAGCTTATCTGAGTCTTGTTTTCCATCATGCTTGAAAGCAGCATCTGTTATCCCTATTTTCAAAAATTCCGGAGAGCGATCTGATTCATCTAACTACCGCCCCATTAGTCTTCTTCCTGTCATAAGCAAGGTTTTTGAATCTTTAATCAACAAACACTTAATCTCTCATCTTGAATCAAATAACTTACTTTCTGATCATCAATATGGATTTCGTTCTTCTCGTTCTACAGCTGATGTGCTAACAGTAATAACTGATAGGTTTTACCATGCATTAGATAGTGGTGGAGAGGTTAAGGCTATCACACTTGACATTTCTAAAGCTTTTGATAAAGTTTGGCATGCTGGTCTTCTCCATAAGCTTTTTTCTTATGGTGTAGCTGGTAACATCTTTAAGATTATTGAGTCCTTTCTTTCCAATCATAGTATAAAAGTTGCCCTCGATGGACAACACTTTTCTTCACATCCTGTAACTTCAGGGGTTCCTCAAGGGTCAATCCTTGGCCCTATACTCTTTTTAATTTACATTAACGATCTTCCAGATATTCTCACATCTAAGGTGGCATTATTCGCTGACGACACTACCATTTACTCTTGTCATGATAAGAAGCCTACACTCTCTGATTGCTTGGAGGGGGTATCTGAGCTTGAAAAAGATCTCACTTCTGCTACAGCATGGGGCTCACAGTGGCTGGTGAACTTTAATTCAGATAAAACTCAATTTTATTCGGCCAATCGTTATCGTAATAATTTAGATCTTCCTATATTTATGAATGGTAATTTACTAGATGAGTCATTTACCATTCATCTTCTAGGATTAACTCTTACTTCTGATCTTTCTTTTAAACCGTATATCAAATCCATTGCAAAATTAGCATCTGCTAAGGTTGCATCTCTTTATCGAGCTCGACACTTTCTTACTCCAGATTCTATTCTCTATCTCTATAAATCTCAAATCCGTCCTTGTATGGAATACTGTTGCCACATCTGGGGCGGATCTTCTAATGATGCTCTTTCTCTTTTAGACAAGGTGCAAAAACGAATTGTAAACATAGTTGGATCTGCTCTGGCAGCCAATCTCCAACCTTTGTCACATCGTCGTAATGTTGCTTCTCTTTCTCTTTTCTACAAATACTATAATGGGCACTGCTCTAAATAGCTAGCGTCCCTTGTGCCATCTACTAAAATTCATTCTCGTGTTACTTGCCATTCAATTAAGTCTCATCCTTTTTCTGTGACTTTTCCTAAGTGCTTCAAAAACTCTTATTCTTCTAGTTTTTTTCCTCGAACATCAGTTCTTTGGAATTCGCTTCCTTCATCTTGCTTTCCTGATTCATATAATTTGCAATCTTTTAAGTCATTAGTCAATCGTTATCTTGCTCTACAGATTTAGTCTTTTCTCTTCCAGTAACTTCCAACTCCTATAGTGGTTGCTTGCAGCCTTGTTGGAAGTGAAGATGTTTAAAAAAAAAAAAAAAAAAAAAACTTTAAGATTTGAAAAACGCATGCGCTAAACTTGTGACGCGCTTTCTAGGTCGGCGTTTTTAAAAAAATTATAAATGTACTTTTGGTGCATCCTATCTAAGGCTAACCATCAAATATATCTCTAATAAAATTGCAAAGAAAACTAGATATCTTGGAAGAATAAGCAAATACTTTACTCATTGGACCAAAAAGATAATCTTTCAAACTATAATTGCTCCCCACTATGAATACTGTGCTTCTATTTTTCTAGCTGGACTGCGAAAAGTTTAAAAAAAAGCTGCTTCAAACACTAAAGAATAATCAACTTATTTAGTGAACATTTATTTTGTAAAGGGGATTATTTATTTTGTAAAAGTTACTAAACTAGCATCAAGTTGCCAAATAAATAAAATAAAAATAAAGAAAAAATAAGATAGTGTAGGGTAGGATAATTAGAAAATCCATCAGAAAAATAAGATAAGGATTAAAATTATATTAAGATAATAAAGATAATAAAATTATATTAAGATAATAAAATTATATTAAGATAATAAAAATAAGATAATTAAGATATTGAGATCTATTGCTTGGCTTAACTTAAGCCAAGCAATAGATCTCAAAGTAAAATTGCAAAAAAAAATTACGAAAAACAGTGAAACTATGACTCTCAAGACTCTTCTCAAAAAGTTTACTTCTTTAATTAATCAACTCGAAAGTACAGATATAAGATATCAATCAACTAGATTTAAAAAAAGACTAGTTTCCAAATACTATAATTTAATATTTCTTAAGGCTTAAGGCTTTTACAACAACATTGTCACAAAGTTTTTGAAAAGCATCATCATAGTTTTTAGAAACATTTAACTTGAAATCAGGACATCTTTCATTATTGCGTATCTGTTGTGTGTAAGATGTGTAGCACATTTTATGGTATCTTACCCCGATTGCATCACAGTCTTTATCTCTTATCTGCAAAAGTATACGCTCATCATTTTTTTGCTCAGTAGCTTCATGAAGTAATCCTATTGTTTCTGCAAGACTTAGATGTTGTACAGAGCATTTTTGTTGCATCTAATAGAGATTTTTTATTATCAAGTCTAATAGAGGTTTTTTATTATCAACACTTAACTTCTTTGATTGATGGTGAATTAGAACTTCATTTATTATAGGCATTAGATTCCATGATTCTTTTTTCTACTCTTTTAATAATAACTTTGTCAGTAAATTTTTCATAACAATACAAATGATAGAATGACAATGAGTGCTTCTTGAAGGTGTAGTATAAAGGTCATCAAATAAAACATCATTTCAAACAAAATTGAAATGATGATTGTGATTCCACTTATATGAACAAGATAGTATGATACTTAGCTGACATTTTGTTTATAGATAATAAATAAAAGTTGTGTAATTTTTTTATTGAATAAGGTCTTCTGTAGAATACTCAAACAATAAATTGATAAGAAAATATATGGCGTAGAGGAATCGAAACATACATGATAAGATCCAAAATTAAAAATTAAAATCAGCTATATCTAGAAAACTGTGCATTTACTGGCTGAGAAATTTTAACCATCAATTTATTTTACTTTAAAATAAATTGATAATACAAAAAATGGTTAGAACTCATTACTGCACTAAACAAAACTAAACACTTACTGCACCTGAACGACAAAGTCTGGCCTGTAGTCTAATAACTAGACATTTATAACTTCATAAATTCACTGGAAAAGAAAGGGATTATATGGCAAAAGGGCCCAAGACTTTTTTCTAATGGACCTTTTTGTTATTGATGAGGATAATGATGATTATAATGATCATCTTGATCATGATGATGTTTATATATAAAATATATCATGAATTTTGAATTAAAAAAATATACTTTAGGATTTATCAATGTTTATGAAGCCCTAATCACAACCTGGCCCTGGCTATTTTTTATTAAACCTGACCCCAGTTCTGGTCAAATTTCAAACCAGGTTGCTTGCTATGCATTATTTTAAAGGATTTTAATGTAAATAATATAAGAATGTTCAAAAATGGTGATTTAAATATTTTGTGATATAATTCATGTTGCCTGGTGATTTAAATGACTTAATAGAAAATAGGGATAGATCAAGATTATTAAATAGTTTATTAGCACAAACAGAAGATATGTTAAAAATTGGAACAATCATTTTTTCCAATAGGAAACTGCATCCAGTAAGAGCAAGATGAATTATTATATTATTTTTTTTTGTCGTTATTATTAGATCTTTTGTAGTTGGACTTCATTCTTTCTAATGTGAGTTTGTTTAGATATATGCTGCATGATAAAAAAGTGCAAATAGATTTAGTGAATTTGGAAGATTGTAAGGAATGATTTTAACAATATATGTATGAATATATAACTACACCTTTCTGACATCATCTTATAAGGATTTTAATGATATATGCAAATGATGGTTTAAGTTTTTGAACAATGAAATTTAGTTCTTGCATTTATTCAATATTTAATCGATGTTTGTATAGATTGTTTTTAGTGATTTAATTTGTGTTAGCTTGTAACTTTTAGTAGATTTGAAAGTTAAACATTGTTTTTAAATTGATTTATTATGTTTGTTGTTAACATGATGTTAAGTTTTTGATTTTGTTGCACCTGATGCAGAAAGTGTTTGTTTAGTTCATTTTTTATAAGATGATTTTTTTTTTTCTTAATTTAAAATCTTTTTGTCATATTCAGGTTTAAGAAAATGTTTTTATAGTTTTCATTATTACGTAATTCCCTTGAGACAAGTAGAACAGTTTTCAAGACAATAATTAGAGGAGAATTTTTTTTAAATATTATTTTTGTTTAAATATTATTGAATTTGTGATTGAGTTTACAGCAAGACATTTTTCCGTAGATGTGGTCTTCATTGACAACTTCAACAGAAAATTAACAGATTTGTTTACTGTTGGTTGTTTAGCTTTTAGGATATCTATTCTTATTGTTAATTTCTTAATATTTTTTTGCTGTACTTGTACAATATCAAAAAGTTCTGAACAACCAAGTTTTCCTTGTTTAAACATATTGTTGATAATGGTCAAACTGTCATTAATAATCTTCAAACTATTGTTAATAATGTTTAAATGATGATAGTTCCAATAAATTACACAAAATACACAGGGACTAAAGGTCCCAGTTTTTTTTTTGTTTTGTAGTAGTAGTAAGTATATGATAGTATTTAATAATAACTAGAATTAAATTCAAGTAATAAATTTTATTGCTACTTAAATAATTTTTTTTTGTCAGAGTTGTTATCAGAGAGTCTTATTTTGTTGAAAGCGAAAGCCATACAAGGTTATTGTATTTTAAATGCTGCGTTCTGTTTTTTATTGGAGCTATTTTGTTTTAAAGTTGAAATTTAAAAATAAAATTAAAATGTTTTTTGCCAAGGGTTTTAGTATGCAAAGTATGCTATTTGACAAGAAATTAAAACTCTTTGCTGTCCTATTATAACTGAATAATATAATCTCCAAGAACTTTGTTTTCTTTGAGTTGAAGCAAGAAATTTTATCCCAAAGCATCAATAAAATTTTTTTGATTCTTCTACTCTCTACTTCAGGGCTACCTTTAAATTGCATGTAGATAATATTAAACTTTTAATTTGAATTTAAACTGTTTGCATATGAAATTATAATTTTTTAAAATTTTTATAAATATTTAAATTTTTTTTTATTTATAGGATGGAAGTCAAAAATAATATCTAGTCTGCTGCAGTGAACATTCAAAAATAGAAAAATCTTTTGAGCAATAGACATTTGCTTTTTTTTTTGCTTTTATGAGAAGTGTTTTCATAACATTAATTACTTGACAACTTTTATGTGAATTGTTTTTATAACATTAGTTTCTTGACAACTTGTATGAGAAGTGTATTCATAACATCGGTTTTTTGGCAGCTTTTTTTTGGCAACATTGGTTTGAAATGAAAATGAAAGAAAATAATGACCTGTTAATAATTTGTTTCATTTAGTATGGATGGTAAGATTATAAATTATACAATACTATATGTTAGTATAGATTAGTATAGATCTTTGCTTGTCTTTCTAAGTTTTAACCATCCAAACATATAAAAATACATAGCACTCAAAAAGAAAAAACTTCTGCGTTGTTCTATTGTTTAAAATGAGCATAGTATGTAAACAATTTTTAATTAATCTGACAACCACTAGTTATTTTGAAATAAATTGGTTTCTGTGATGTGAAATATGAAGATGTTAAATTTAAGGTTTTTACTGCACAAAATTAATTTACTTCTTTTTGTTTCATTTTATTAAAATTATTTTGTGTTAATAAAAACAAAACTTTAATAAAATCTTCAATTAAAAACAAACTCCCAATAAATGTCAACAGTTGGTTAACATTAGTTCATTTGATTAGTCACATGATTATGTTGTTGTTGCCGTTGTTTTTGCTTTATTAATAAGTATGATGTTATTATTAATTTTTTAGTATTAATTTTTTATTTATTTTTTAATATTAATAGTATTATCATTATTATGACTATCATAATTATTACATATCGCAGTAAGCAACCCGTAATATTGGTTATTAGTAATTAAATCATTATTTTGATTATAACATCAAAATTAACTTGATATATTAACATTAACTTGATATATTATCTAAAAAAGTATAATTAAATACAAATTTATCTGTATATAATATTTTAAGTTTGGCTTCCTATCAGCAATGTCATTGCTTATAGTTAAAGAACATAAAAAAACATTACTATCAGTTAAATTCTTTTTAAAATCTGTTACAACACAGCAAGTACGGGACGAGGAAAGTCAAGTAAAGCCTGCCAATACCATAATACAATAATAATAAAAAAAAAGAAATCGAAAAATTTACAATTTTCAATTACAAAATTACTATATTTTCATTTTATTGTTAATAGAATTAGAATAATAATACAATAAAAAATTAAAAAAAAAAAAATTAGCTATGATAGGCTCTATCAACACAAAACACAGTAACAATAGCGCATAGCATAAGATATTTGTAAGCACACGTTGCAGACATTATTGTATGTCTCCATAATAATTTAAAAAAGCTAAACAACATAACCTAATAACACTGCTTGGTGTTGCCAAATAAATAATAAATTTTGTTAACTAAAATACTTGAATTAAAGGAATTTTATTTATTGCAATGTTTGAACAATCAAGGGGAAATAGTTAAACATAGTTAAATAATTTAAACTATCATATAGCAAGCAACTCGTTAAATATTTCTTATACATGGTCATTATTAATTGTGGTATTAAGAAATTTGTAAGAGCATAAGAATTGGTATGAATATGTATTGCTTTCCTTGATCACCAGAAAAGCCAGTTACATCAAAGTTCCACAAATGGCATGAAATGTTTTCGTTAATACCTTTTTTGAATTCTCTATTCAGTGTGTTGAAAGACTATTTACTATTAATTACTATTTCTTGGGTACAAGAAGCAGCTCTGAGTGATGAAATGTTGCTAACGGCTCTGATGCTTAACCTATGACTCCTCTAATGAAAAGCTTGTACCAATCTTTCCTTTGTGTGCTGTTGGAAAACAGGTAAAATTGATCTTGGTTTTGCAAATAGTTGGTAACTTAAGTTATGATGTCATTGTAAGTTCTACCAAAGCCCTTATTAAATAATTTGATGAATGTATCTACCAGAGCTGATTCAAAATGTTGTAGCAATCTTGTATTTGAACCACTGCCAATTGCTTCACCTATGCCATTGACATACCTATAAAGAGTTGCTATTGGTGAATGAAATATTGTTAAAGTTTTAATATTGTGCTGAATGATTGAGCAGCTTTGTAGAAAGTTTTGAAAAGTTTAAAAGTTTTTATTTTTAATTTATGCCAATTTTTATTTTTGCCACTGCAAGCATGTATTCAGTGTATGTTTTTTTTCTTGCGTTTTTTTCTTGCCAGTTTTTTTGAGATTTGATAATAATCAATTTAAAAGTTGAACGATGAATTTATAAAGATTCATTGGTCAGTTTAAACATAATTAATTATTATGTAAATAATTGGCATATTTCATTCAACCCTATAGTTTACTGCTTCCGATTTTAACTCATAACTTTTTACCAGAAATAAAAAATTTAATTAAAAAAAAAGATTTTTGACTGGCATTAAAAGATATACAAGGAAACCTTATAAGTTAACTTTTTTGTTTGTTTACATAATCGATCTATACAAAAAAAAATAATGACGTCATATACTGAAACTCTTAGGAATAAAACACGGTTGAATAAATTATCAAGTCTGTATATTGCGGCGTATATTATGCTGACTTTTTGGCCTACAATAAAATGGAGAATACAAGCTACAACTAAAATAAAAAAGTTACTTTTTCTTAGTATTCATTTATTCTTGCGTTTTAATCAAAAAAAATTAGCTCGAACATTTTTTTTATCATTATCTTTAATATGAAAACAACATGTCTAGGAGGTTTAGGATCCCTTTAAATGCTTTTTTTTAACATTTAAGTGACATCAACAATTAAGCAACATTTAAGTGACATCAACAATTAAGCAACATTTAAGTGACATCAACAATTAAGCAACATTTAAGTGACATCAACAATTGAGCAACATTTTAATGCTGTATAATTTTAGTTTTGATGTTTTATATGTTTTATTGTTTTTTAAAGAACTGCAATAATAATGATTAAAATGTTTGTTTAATTAGTAGTGATTTTGTTTAATTGTTTTATAATATTTTTACAAAATGCGAGGAGTGTTGCTTTTTTACTGTTAAACGTGTGCAGAGTGTTACTACATTAACTATCTTATAGCCTGCTGCTATAAGCGAATGTTGTTACATTGACTATCTTATTGCCTGCTTGCTACAAGGAAGTGCCACTACATCAACTAAGAGTTTGTTTTGGGCAAGCAATCCATCATTAAAAAAAAACACTTCATTCAAGTTTTTAAACTTTTTCTGGTCTGGTTTATTAGTGTTCAATTTCAAATTACAGTTTATAGAAAAAACTTTTCAACTACCATGCAAGACTATATATGTATATATATATATATATATATATATATATATATATATATATATATATATATATATATATATATATATATATATATATATATATATATATATATATATATATATATATATATATATATATATATATATATATATATCATGGCTGTTTCACTCAATATAAAAGCGAGCTTGGCGTCACAATTATTTTTGTGTTTATCAAAAAAAAAAGTATTTCTGCAAAAAAAGTTTATAAATGCACTAACTTTAAAATAATAGTGTTTTTTTCCTATAAGCGCTTTCATCTTCAAATAAAAAAAATATAAAAGACCTATCTTTTTTTTTAAAATAAATATTTACATTAAACGGAATAAAAATATTAATGTTTAAATATTGCTAACGATTTGGGATCACTTTTCTGTTTTTTGTGGCTTTTACAGAAAACCTGTCTTGGGTCAACTAAGATTTCATAACATAGCTACATGCCTAATGGTTGAAATTTGGAACATTTATAAATAAATGTCTATTCTATCTAATTTTTGGTGCGGATTGCTTATTTTTTATTTTTTAACTATTTTTTAATGCATTTATATTTTTAATTTTATTATTAAATAATGAAAATCGTATTATTTATGTAATCCGCACCAAATTATTGAAATTTCAACCCTTTTTGCATATAAAAATCAAAAAATTGTTTGCTTTACCTCTAGCTATGTTATGAAATATGTTTTCAAACTTGGCTAGTTTGGAAACAAATTTTTCTAGTTTAATGCGCAAAACATTGTTTACATTTCAAAACAATAACGCGACCTTTAATTCTGTACGCCCAAGCAAATATGTAATAAATTTTATGAAAACAACTTTCTTAGCGAGACGAATTTTGAAGTATAAAATAAACAAAATTAGGCAGTTTTTTCTTTAGAATGGTGCATAAATCTATTATCAACTGGGTGTTCAAAGATCGTTTTCTACTTAAAGAACTTATTAATGGATCAACTTATTAATGGATCAATCAAAGTTTTTATGACAATAAAAACACATTATCAAACAATTTAAATTAGCTATTTGTATATTTAAAGAAATGTTTATTTTTTGTGTAAAAAGATTAATTCAAGTACCATAAAATAATTCTATTACCAAAAGCGAGGTTAATTCAAAAACTTTAACTCAGTTTTTGTCATGAATTTTTTTATTAGAGTCTTTATTTATTAACAACCTAACACCATATTATTAAAACTGTATGCATAGAAAAGAATTTCTCAAGTTTTTTAAAGGCTTTAGCTTAAAATGTTAAGAATAAATATTTCAAACTTGAAATCTGGTTTTATTTTATAATGCATTAAATTTATAAACTTAGCGAATCATTTTCTAAAACAAGAACTTCTAGACTTAAAAACGTGCTCATTTAACAGCTAATCCCCCCTTTAACAACATTTTTCATAATTTTGAAAGAAATGCGGTTTGCTTGCAGACTTTAATAAAGACTGTTTTAGTTTTCCTTTAACAATTAAGTATAATTTTTTTTATTTTATTAATAGTTAAACAATGAGTGTATTTAATAATAACTATCAGAAATATATTTTTCTGATTTTTATTTGGATAAAAAGTAACAACAAATTACTAAAATTGAACCAAGTTCATCATTTGTTGCGCTTTTTATAAACTAAAAGAAGTTTTTTTACTATTGTATTAAATGTAGTATGATAAAACATTTTATTGTTGTTTTTATTCCTTTTACAAAACAAAATTATCTCTAAAATTTCAAAAGTTATAAATGTTTTAGTAACACCCCCTAAGTCAAAATTTTCAAAAAAAAACAAGAAGCCGTAAAGCTCACTCTGAAACAGCCGTGATATATATATATATATATATATATATATATATATATATATATATATATATATATATATATGTATATATATATATATATATATATATATATATATATATATATATATATATATATATATATATAAATATAAATATATACAACCCTCGGAAATAGGAAAAACAAGGTCGGTAATAATTTGTCAACCTCAATCATTTAGAGGTCGGCATCAGGTTGGCAAAAAAATTTTGATACAAATGTCTAACCATAAAACATAAAAATGAGGTCGGCAATTATTTGCCGACCTCAAACACTTTATGGTCGGCAGTTAAGTCAGCATTGCCGAATGCCAATCCTAATTCCGAGGGTTGTATATATATACATATATACAGGTTAGCCAGAAAGGCGTGCAATATCATGTTGTAATATGACCACGCAAATACTATTTGATTTTAGTTAACTTGACCTCGGATGTTAAAATGTTTTGAAAATTTGTATATGTTTTGAAAACGCGCTAAAAAAATTAAATTAATCTTAACTTAACTATAAAGAAACTTAAAAAAACAACTTATTGTTAAAGAAGCAAATAAAACTTCATAAAAAAAAAAAAAAAAAAAAAAAAAAAAAAATAACTTAACTAAAACTAAAATAGCAAAAATAGAATTAAAACTTAACTGAAATAAATAATAAACTATAACGATAAGATTATCTAAATTACGTTTGAAATAAATAACTTTGAGTCGTTAACCTATACTAATGTTTTTATAATATAATATTATTTGTTTAATAAACGCGCACATTTAAAATTTAATTAATTAATAAGTTTAATAAATTTAATTAATAGAATAATTATTAAATAAATTATAATTATAAAATATTATAAAAATATAAATTATAAAAATAAATAAATTATAATTATAAAAATTTATAAAAAATATTAATTAAAAAAAAAATTAATAAAATAAATAAATATTAATTAATTAATAAGTTTAATAAATTAAAAAGATATTCTTTATTCTTCGCACAAATAAAAAAATAATTAAATCGTTTATTTAAAAAATTGATAATTTTTCTTTATTTAAAAACATTTATAATAAAAAGTAAATACTTATATTATATAAGTATTTATTTTTTATTATAAATGTTTATTTTTCTTATAAATATTTATATAAGTTATATAAATATAAAAAAGTATATATTAATCATTAATGTTTTTATAAAAAATCATTAGAAGTGATATGTTACTTTATTTAAATGCGCTACTTTATTTAAATGCGTTATAAAAACGTAAGTAAAGATCAAAGTTATTTAATTCAAAAAAGTTTGTCTTTTTTTTCTTCGCAAAACTTTAATGATTCTTGTATAAAGTTTATTATAGGGACCTTTGCTGTTTAAAGTTGTCGCTTATAAAATTTAATATTTTTTTTTAATTTTTACTTTTTTTATTTTTACTTATAAAAAATCTTATATAATTAAATAATATAGATAAAAAATTATACAATTTTCAATGATATTTTAATTTAAAAGCGTGTTGCTAATATAAAAACGTTAGTAAAGATAAACTTGTCGAAGTAATTAATTTTCAATGTAATTATAAACCAATTATTTCAGCGCATTTGTTATTAACCGTGGTTAAACCATCAAAATAA
>NC_061163.1:1325919-1400919 GCF_022113875.1 Hydra vulgaris | reverse complement strand
TGTGTTTTTTTTTTTTTGTTGTTATTCATTTTTAATATTATAATAATATATGAACTTAAAAATAATTTTTTAAAATAATTATTTACTTTTTATACTTTTATTTACTCCAAAAAAAAAACTGCAAGCAACCACTATCTATTTGGCAGTTACTAGAAAACAAAGGGTGGATGTTTGTCATTCATTAATAAAGCCATAGTTATGGTATTGTGAAATTATTAATTTAATAAAATGAATTCTTGCCGGTCATGTTTGACTGGTTGAAAAAAACTTTGTTTTTTAAAAATAGTTTTTAAAAACAAGGTTTTAGAAATAATAATGATGTAATTTAGAAAATGCATATACTAAAGTTTAAAATTTAAATGCATATAAAAAAGTTTCATAAAATTATTTAAATTTACAACATTTAAAATAGTTTTATTGTTTATGACTAGGGTTTCCAATTATCCGACATTAATGACTATGCGGATATCAAATACTAAAAATTCAAATTATCTGGATATATCCAGATATCCGGATAACAAAACAAAAAAAAAATTAAGATGATAGATTGAACTTAATACTTTCATGGTGTTTCTAAGTTAAAATTAATAATTAATTTTTATTTAAGTATTTTAGTGATATACATTGAAAATTCAAATATAAAATAAAATAAAACAATTATACTCTTTAAATTAATTTTATTTTTAAAAATGCATATTACAAAAAAATAATTGCATTAAAAGTTTCAAAATTTAAGCGAGTTCTAATTTTTGTTCGAGTTAAACCAGCAATTGAAAAAATGCGCTCTGTTGCAGTAGATGTTAGTCTTATTGTTAGAAGTGTGTTAAGCTATATATTTAAGTTATTTGTTCTTGTTTTAGTGGTTGTTAAAAAGATAAAATTATTTTTCAACAATGAAGTAATTATGCTGCTCTGCTTTTCTGCTTGGGTAATTGAGGAAATTGCAGCTTTCAGCTTTTGCTGCATAATATTATTAGCCCTTTGACTTTTAGGCATACATTCACTTGCTATTTCTTTTGCAATTTCCTTGACCTCATTGTGCTCAGTACTGCTGCTGTCACCACTAGATGTATGAATCCTTTTAAATATTTCTACTGCTAAAGCAATGGTGGCAGATTTTGAAGTATATTCAAAAAATTTAGTAGAATGTGAAGTATTGCCTGATTCTAAGAAGATTATTAATGTCATGAGGATTTTATCACGACATTCATCCATTAGCTTTTTTATCTGTTTAATAAATTTTTACTTATATTTGTTTGTAACTGGTCTAAGTTTTCAAATATAAATTTATAAACACCTTCAGCGGTCAAAAGGGTTGCAGAACTTTTACTCAACTCCTTTATTGCAGTTTCTATCGGTAATAAGACATTTAATAGTTTTTCTAAAGTTGATACATTCTCTTTTGAAATCTTTTGTTGCCCTAATTCATTTACAGTTTTATTTATAGGATCCTTTATTTGAAGGAATTGTTTGAGCATGGTTATCAATGAATTCCACCAAGTTTTGACATCTAACATCAACTGCAATGTCATGCCTACTTGTTCATTAACATATCTTTATAAAATATTGTTTTTAACTGAAGAGAATTTTATTCTTTTTATAATTCTTCTGAGATTTTGTATAACTTCTTGAAAATCTTCAGTGAGATCTATAATTTCAATGTCTTCCTCTAGCTTTCAGATTATGTTAGCATCTTCAAAACTATTTAAATTCAACTCATTATCAATGCTTTTAACAGATTCACCTTCACTATCTTCACTAACATCTATATAGTTTGTTTTTTCTTCATTTTCTTCACAAAATTTTGATTGTTGTTTTTTATACAGTACATCAGTTATTGCTAAATGCAAACCGTGGTTATAACAAAGTTGAGATATGATGCCTAATAGCCTTCCATAGTTGACCATAACGGCTGCTCCATCATGTGATGATGATATTATATCTGACTTCAATTCGATTCCAAATTCCTTTAGCTTATTTTCAACATATAGCTTTATTTGTTCAGCACTTTTTACGTGAACCCCAATGCATACGCTTCAAATTTTTTAATTAAATTATCGACAAGGGCAAGTATAACATTAAGATATCTATTCATAGAGTTATCAGTCCACTTGTCTACTGTTAATGAGAGTTTAACATTTTTTCCCTTTATGTCCTTGAAAATACTGTTTCTATTTTTTTATTTCATCAAATTTTAAATGTACTTTGTTACAGTAGTAGGACTTTTAGGCATGTCAAACTCAATAATTTTAATGTACCCAATAATGACTTGTGATTTCACAATAGAATTTATTGAAAAACCATCCTCTGCTACACATCGCAATAAAATTTCCTCCAATGTTTTAGTTTTAACAAATTTTTTAATACTATTGTCAGCATTTTTGCTCACAACTTATCTCACACTTATTATCACAACTTTGCTCACAACTTATCTCGAATGAATTTTTAGTAGAAGCAGATAGGTTAGAGCAATTTAAGAGAATCTTTTAAATTTTTAAATGATTAAAAAGTGTTGTTGTAGATGATCCTTTACATCCTAGTTGTTTACTGTAATGCTTACAGAAAGCAATATCCTTATTTTTTCATTTCTCTTAAAATGGTTCCAAACTTCAGATTGTTTTGACATTACTACAACTTTTAAAGTTTAAGAAATTTAAAAATTAATTATAAATTTAAGATAGAAGTAATGTATCTAGAGTGAAGTATTAATTCAGAATTTTGTGTAATAAGTCACTTATTAAACTAAATACTTATATAAATATGCTAATAATTTGTTGTATGACCAATTTAAAACAGACTTGAAACTGTTATTACATATTAATATAGCTTAAAATAATAACAAACAAGTAAAAGAATAAAAAATCATATAGCAAGCAAAAAAAAAAACTAAAAGCAATTTAATAAAAGATAAATACTGTCCAAGAATCCTTAATGTTACAAAAATCATAAAAAAAAAAAATTACAAAAAAACCATTATACTTAAAATTAAAAAAAAAAAAATTAGAAAATAGGATATTAAAAACTTTTAATTAATAATCAAAATGCCCAAGTTTAAAGAATATATTCATATAAAATTGTCTACTTAATATTACATTAATGTAATATTGAGCAGACACAAATCATTGTGCTTAAACAACTGAGCTACAATGTGTAACAAACAATTGTTACAAAGAGTAGAAAAAAATAAACTAACATTTAAGAAAATAAAAATAAGTATTTATTTTAGGTAAATATACTGATCTTGTTAGAAAGATTGTTATTTTAATTTAAACTTTTCATTTTTTAATGCCATGTTTAAAGGTTTCCCACCGTTTGAAAACAATATTTTAGTTTTTCAAAAAATATCCGGATTGGCGGATAATTAATAAAAATTATCCAGATTTTCGAATAGTCAAAATAAGGCAGATTATCTGGATAATCTGTCTTGTTTTGGATCCGGATTGGAAACCCTATTTATGACATGGTACTTTAATTTGCTTCATTGACGAATTTATGACAAAAACTATATCTTTTTTTTGCAATGCAAAAAAAGCAATTGCAATGTATGAATTATTTTTAATTAAGTTATAAATTATCAATTGTGCGATTACTAATTTTTTTTCTTTTCTATTATTGAGTTTTAATAGAAACATCAAATGTCAACCCGTTCTAATGATGGCGATTAAAATGCTTTTATTTTTCAATATATGTATATATATATATATATATATATATATATATATATATATATATACACATATTTTTGTTATAATTATTTTTATATGTTGAATATATTTTCAATTCTGGAATAAATTAAAAGAAAAAAAATTTTATGTTAAAAAAATTTGTTTAGAAAACTTTGATAAAGTTTGTCATATTTTGGTGAAACGGCTATCACATGATTGGAAGGCTTTTGGTCGTTGGTTTGATATAGAGGACATAAGTACTATAGTTGAAACTATTGACCAAGATAACAATAGTGATTCAATAAAGATGGAGTCATTTCTTGAAGTAATTTTTCAAAGAGTTCCATTAGACTACAAAGAAGTAATTGCTAATGCTCTGGAGTTTTCAGGGCGCTATGATATTTTGTTTAATGTTGCATTAGACGGTAAAAATAAAAACTTTTTTTAGACATCTTTTTATAAATATAATATAAGCAAAGTTATGTTTAACTAAAGTATGAAATTTTTTTTCTTTTCCATTTATTGTTATTGCTATTATTTTTATTGTTTATGTTACAGAAGCAAACTAAAAAAAGTAAAACTGAAGAAGTTCATATATATATATATATGTATATATATATATATATATATATATATATATATATATATATATATATATATATATATATATATGTATATATATATATATATATATATATATATATATATATATATATATATTATATAATTATATATATATATAATTTATATATATATATAATAAAAAGTTTAACACACCATAGTTTGTGTGAATTTTTCTTAATGAATGTAAACCTGGTAATGAATGTTTTTCAAATTTAAAAAACACTTTAATAAACTATCTTCTTCTTGAACATGTGACACGCACTGCCCAGATCTTTTTACTGTACTGCACCATAACATAATAGTCAAATAAAATTCTATAAAACCTATAACACCTATAAAAGCTTGTCTTAATAAACTACATAGCTATAAAAATTTTTTAAATAGCAAATAAGTGTTATAAGTTACACAGCTTTAATATTTAAAGATGACCTAGAAGTTTCTAAAACTTAATAAAACATTAGAAAAAAGCAATAGAAAATGAAATACAAAAATAGCAGCATGTTTTATTTTACTCAATAAAACTTTAAATGTATTTGAATGTACTCAATGAAAACTTTGAATGATTTACAATAAAACAACTACAGCCTAAAGTGTAGAACAAACAACAGTCTGGTAAGTCTTTATAAGTAATTATAAAAACTAGCAGTAAGCAACCCGTAATACGCGTTGTTAGTAAATAAAATTAAAAAAAAAAAAACGCGTATAGAAAAGCCTAGAAACTACTTTAATATAGAAAAGCCTAGAAAATGACGTAATTCGTCTAATAATATTAAATTAGCGTATTAATATTATCAGAAAAAATAATTAAAAAAACAAAAACTAATTGCAAAACTATAATATAAAAATATAGATATTGTTTATAGAAAACTAATTGCAAAACTATAAAAATATAGATATTAATAATAAAGTATAAATAGTAAAATGTAACAGAATATTAATTCCAAACATAAATATTACATTTATAAATGATGTCCTTGTTATTACCTATAAGGTTAAAGATTTAAATCTATTATTTAAAATATGTAAAGAATTTGGTAGAAAGTACCTAAATTATTGGAATCCTAAAAAAATAATACAATTATTATATTATAGAGCTATAGTAGTTCGAAAACTATAAGTAATTAATTTCACTTCGAAAGCATATCCATTATCTATTTTTTCTAGGTAAATAAAATTATAAATTCCAAATCATATAGCTTTGAAGTTCAAGCTTTTGCATTTGATGATAAAATTAGGTATTTTGTTCCACATTGATGAGACAATTGGTTAAGAATTGATGATGAAGATTGCAATTTTTAACAACTTCTTTTTTGATTTTAAAATTACCTTGTCTTTTTTGGTATTTTGTCACCTAGTTTATAAATATAGCGAAGGTTATTTTTTCCAAAGTGCAACATTTTTCACTATTAAATTGTAATTTCCAGATCTCAGACTTGGTTTGAAGACTTGGTTAATTTCATTCTGAAGCAATTGATCATTCTCAAAGTTAGCTACTTTTCTGTTTCCCGAAGTGTTCTAAAATCTCTGGTAAATTGTTGATATATATAATGAGTAAGATAGGAAAAATTACCCATCTATGGGGAAAAAGCTTGTTATCATTCCCCAGTTTGATGCTTCCTTGTCTTGTATCACTCTTTAGTGATAAGTTAAAAAGTGGCATATGATGAAAATCCAGTTGCATATAATGTTTGCTATTTCATATGACTTCCGTTTGATTATTAATTATTTACAAGTGTTTTAAAAGAAAAGCTTCAAATCAAAATTTTACAAATTTTTATGGATGGACCAAATGTGAATTAAAAGTTTTTTGATATGCTCAATGAAGAATTTGGTAAAAAGTTTGAAACTTTTATTCTTGAAATGGGATCATGTGGCCTACATGTTGTACATGGCGCAATTCAAGCAGGTCATAAAAAGATGAAATGGAATGTTAATGCTGTACTCAGAAGTTACCTCTGAAATTTTGTTCAACAAGATGGGTTGAAAGTGTGTCTGTATGTCAAAGAGCTTTAGATGTGAAGTTGTCACGCAACCGAAACTACCTATTAATTATACTGTAAACATTTTTACTGATGCTGTCAATGATCCTTTGATGCCTGCTAATACTGCTTTTTTTCAATATTTGGCTTCAATTGTAGAGCCGTTCCTATGACTTTTTTATTCAGATTCTCCATTAGCACTATTTTTATATCAAGAACCTGAAAAGCTAATGAGATCTCTTATGAAGAACTTTAATAAAAAAAGAACTAAACTAAGAGAAAGAAGTCCTTTAAAATATAAACTTGCAAGAGCTCAATGATAAACTTACAAATGCTTAATCTCGAAATCAATGATCAAAAGTGTAAACATATCCCATTCACACTACAAAAATTCATTAAAACAAAAAAGAGAAGAAAAATTGCACAAAAAACAAGACTGTATTGATAAAAAATTAACTCTGCATAAAATTAAGAAATTAAATGCTAAAAAAACAATGTTAAATCAACATGAACAGAAATTTGTACGTGAGATTGAATTAGAATTAAAGATGCTATCATGCAAAATGAAATGAGCAGTTTTACATTATTTTTGTTTAAAAAGATTTCAGCTGTTTTCTTGAATTTAAATATAATTTTAGTATTTAAGTTTTTTTAAAAAACAAAAAAAAAAATTTAAATTTAAAAACCATTTAAAATGTTTATTTTTTAACTCATAATAACTGAGATATTATAATTAGCTTATATCTTTGCTCTTTTGTCATTTTTCAAGAAAATTTATTTATTTGCTATCAATATTTCCAAAAGAACATTAGGCAAATGGGACCTAATTTATTGCATATATATTGGCATATGCATATTTATTTTATTCTGTTGTTAGACAGCTGTTTGTTTTATTATTAAACTCTTTGTTGTTATTTTTATAAATTTTGAAGCTTAAACTGCTCTGATGTTTTAAGTTTACTTCACTTCTTAGTAATATCTTTGTTATTAAACTGGAAAGCTAAGAAATAAGACTTTTCAGAACTGAATATACAAAAAATATATTCCCAAAGCTAGCGCTTGAAAAAAATATAAAGTGATGGAGAGATGTTTTTTTGCTGATAATCAAATGTTAGCAATTTTTTTTTATTATTACTTGTACTCACTTCTTTGATTTCATTTGTGTGTAGAAGTAGCTATCTTTTTTTCCATGTATTTTTTTTTCTATACAAAAAATCTTCCTAAGCTTCCTAAGTTTCCTAAATATATATATATTAGGCCGGATCATAACTTCAAAAATTTTGATCAATTCCTTAGAGAATATGCATTCAGTGGTTCTCAAATATACTGAATCTATTGCTGCAAACCATTTTTCTTTAAAAATTTACTTAAAAATGCCATTTTGTAACATATCATTTATTGAATATTCAGTACATCTTAGTAATTACATTTATTAATTTTTTATTAATAATTTATTAATTTAGTAATTACATTACTTAGTAGTTACATTAAGAAATTTATTTATTGAACACTTAATACTTAATATTTTTAAAATCTCGACTAAAAGTTTTATCATACTTTAAAATGCTGTATTTACCTTCACTACGTAATTTTTTCACTTCTTCTTTTTTTAGTTTTTTGGGCAAAATCTTCGTTTATACAAATGCCAGTTCTTTTAAGATGTTTTAATGAGTTGAGTATTTTGTTTTTGTCGTGGAAGTTCAGGAGTTTTAAAACTATTGTTCTTGGTTTATTATCTTTCTTTTGACCGATGCGATGTGCTCTTTCTATTACGACTTCATTTGGAATTTTTAATTGACTATTAAAGAATTTTTTTACATCTTTTTCACAATCGTCCTAGCTCTCTCCTGGAGACTCTTTTAATCCCTCTATTCTTAAATTATTTCTTCTGGAACAATTTTCCAGAAGAAATAATTTAATCTAGTCACTATCAGTTATAATTTTGAGGCTTGGACTCATTATTAAAGTAAATGATTTTTCTTGCTCTTTAAATAGTTGTTCAGTTTCTTTAAAAAAACTTTTTTTGTGTTCCTTGAATTTATTTGTGATAATTTTTTTGATGTTTTTCATTGTAATATCCATTTTTATGTAAAATTTTATCGCTAATAAAAAACACGTTTTATTTCCGCAAAATTTCCGCGATGTGGTATTCAGCCAGTAGGGCGTACTTCTGCCCCCACCTGTTACAATTTTGTATTTCAATTATTTTACACATTAAATATACCGCCTTGTTGTTTATGTTTTTTACTTTATTATATGATCTATCAATAAGCAAAATTGTTATATTATTATTCGTTCGACACTTATAGATACACCAGAATATTACGAAAGGGATTTTGTTAATACCGCTTAAAAAAGAATGATTAGGCATAATTACATGAAGATACTAGACACATGATTTACACACTTAGCTGCTATTTTAGGATGAACATGCTATAGAGATATTCCTTCGCCAAGCCACGGAGGACGCGAACGCATTATCTAACGCGAGTCTTGATAGAGAACGATGCATCGTTTACAAAGAAATGAATGGAATATTCTTCCACCTTATGAATACCTGGCTACTATCCATACAAATAATATTCTGGAATATAACTACAACCGACACTGAAACATTCAAATTAACACTTTTTTTCATTGGTAACGGATGCTCTCCATACTTAATATTCAAATTCCTTATTCTCTGCTTTAGAAAAAAACCGCACAAAATATAAAAAAAGAATATACCAACCATACCATGATATTTAAACATGGATCCTTGTCTATGTGAATGGAAAAGCCTTGAAGATAAACAAAATGATTTACCCATATTTTATATAGAATAAAAAATATCACAGTAAATGCATTTTATATCTTATAAAATACATACTAACCACACAAGGACTATAACGATCAAACTATGCTATACACTTTTTACATACGGAATGCCCCAAAATATGATAAAAATAGATTAAGTTTAGCATGCATTCTTTACAAGACAGATCCATTTGTTTATCACTTTTACCATCCTTTAAGTGGTAGATTAGCCACTTTCTTTACTTACTTTTAATTTTTAATTTTTTTCTATTATCTTTTAGTCACTCTAATAGCTTACACTAGTGTAAGCTATTAGAGTGACTAAAAGATAATAGATAGTATGTATTTTGAAATACATAGTATGTATTTCGGTTATACTTTTTGTATTCGACTACCATATTTTTAGATTTTTTGATCCTAAGAAAATTTATCTGACGTTGATAAGTCAGTTTGTTTTAGTTTTGCACTATACAGTATTCAATAGCGTTCTTATGGTTATTATGTAAACAATCTTTGTTTTTCAACTCGATTATTTCAGTCCGCTAGATACACTTTGATCAATTACACGTTTATGACCTGTGTTGGTCTACTCTCATAGTATTCTACATATTAAATTATTATTCATTTCTAGTGTATCCACTAGTTATATTGTGTGTTAGCTGGCTATCTTGAGTTATCAATCTATCAATTTATTATTATCTAAAACTATTTTCAGGTTAGGAGTTATCTCCATCTATCAAGTGAGATTTATATTCTCTGAACAAATTGTCTTACTAAACTCCACACTACGTTTGTATACCTTTACCATGTACTATTTTTATCCTAGTTTATATCGTTACGAGTCGTGATTTCCTGGATTGTTAATATACATATATATGTAAACAGATATATATTAAGCATAACGTTATCAAAAAATGGTAAGTCACTTTAAAGTACTATGTGCTATCTGCTGCTTATTATTTGTTTTTGTTGTCATTATCACTATTCTATATGCTTTATTGTCACTATTTTGTATAGATATGTTCATGTGTATGTATGTATGTATGTATGTATGTATGTATGTATGTATGTATGTATGTATGTATGTATGTATGTATGTATGTATGTATGTATGTATGTATGTATGTATGTATGTATGTATATATGTATGTATGTATGTATGTATGTATGTATGTATGTATGTATGTATGTATGTATGTATGTATGTATGTATGTATGTATGTATCTATGTATGTATGTGTATCAGGCCTTCTCAGGAGATGCGTGCGGTCGCACGCTTTGAATGACCACGCATATATATTTTTTTATTGATAACATGGCCACGATTTTTTTTGCATTTATTAAAAATGACGCATTTTAAAAACGCACTGAAAAAATCAAACTAATTAGTCATCTTATTGGTTTTTTTTTTAGTAATAATAATTTAATATTACAATTATATATGAGAAAATTAAAACCTTACAATAATGCACACATATATATTTGTAATTAATGATAAAATAAAAAGATAAAAATAATATATAAATATATATATTTTTATTTGTTTTCATGCATTTAATAAAATTCTGGCAATTTTTCGTTAAGTTTTTATTTACTAAATGAATTACGTCATTAAGTAATTATTATTTCTTCCTGTTGGCTTGACAAGGTTTTAACTGAAACTTTTTATATAAGAAAAAATAAAAAAAAAAATTTTTTTTTTTCATATGTATTAAAATTATTCATTTTATTGTTTTTTGTTTGTTTGTTTATGTACTATTATTTTGGTGGACATATAGATGTTTAGAAAAGATTTAAATATTTAAAAGTTTAACTTAGCAGCAAAGCCGGCGCGATAGGGGTGTGTGTGTGTGTGGGGGTGTGTGTGACCCCCCCCCCATCAATGATTTTTAGTCTGCAAATTTGACCCTTAGTCGGCAAATGTGACCCTTTTTGACTAGTTAGTCGGCAAATGTAGACTCTGTCGATAGGTTAGTCGATTAAGTCAGTCGGCAAATGTCATTATGGCAGTCGGTAAATTTTTAAAAACCAGGACTTTTTTTTTTTTATATATTTTTTTATTTTTAAGACGGCAAAAGTTGTTATGGCACCCCCCCCACCCACCCACGTGACCCCTACTCGCGCCAGCTTTGCTTAGCAGCATTATAAAAATTCAATCTTATAAAAATAAAGCAATACGCATAAACGTAAGAAGTGTAAATAGAAACTTCAACAAACCAATTACTCAATTAAATAATAATAAAGATGTAAAACTAAAATATTTCTCTGAAGTTACTCTAGGTCTTGCGAAAAAATTATTTCCGGTTTGATAACTTTCATGAAAGTTATGAAAAATCACTCAGGAAAAGTGCCACCAGTTTTTAAAAAATTTCTTTGTTAATTGTTTTTAATGAATGAGTTCAATACTTATGCAATTCTTTTGTTACGTAACTCTAACTCTTAATAATAGATAAAAAAAAATCATGATAACCGCTCGATAATGTAAGTGATGTAGTTTAAGTAAAAAATACAGTATCAAAAAAACAAGTTTATTTTAAAAAAGTTTTTATAAAAATTTTAAATTGGTATAGAATTATCTGTATTTTGTAAAAGTTTCTAATACAAACTGATTTACTGATTCGCAGAAATGAGACCTATAAGTTGAATTTGTTTTTTTACCTTGTTTTCCGTGTAACATAAGTGCAAGTGGCATTTTTAGTAATAAGTTTGCTTTCTTTTGGCCGAACACAAAACGTTTAAGCTTATTTTATTTATTAGACTAACAGCTTTTATACAAAATTGCTAAAAGTTTAATTTAAAAGTTTAAATAAGCTAATATTTGGTAAAGTTATTGCGCGTGTAATGTAAGTTAAAAATGGAAATGCCTTTATATGTTATTTTAATGTTTCTATTTTCTCATTAATAACTATAATAATGAATTATTAATAATAATTAAAAAAAGATGAGCAATTAATTTTGTTTTTTCAGCGCGTTTTTAAGATGCCTCATTTTTAATAAATGCAAAAAAAATCGTGGCCATGTTATCAACAAAAAAATATATATGCGTGGTCATTCAAGGCGTGCGACCGCATGCGTCTCCTGAGAAGGCCTGTATGTGTATGTATGTATGTGTGTGTATGTATATATGTATATACAGGCTTGGCCAGGAAGGCGTGCGATTAATAGTCTTTATATGACCATGCTAATAATATTTTATTTTGATGGTTTAACCACGGTTTTTAACAAATGCGCTGAAAAAATTGGTTTATAATTACGTTGAAAATTAATTACTTCAACACATTTATCTTTACTAACGTTTTTATAATAGCAACACGCTTTTAAATTAAAGTATCATTGAAAATTGTTTAATTTTTTATTTATATTATTTAATTATATAAGATTTTTTATAAGTAAAAATAAAAAAAGTAAAAATTAAAAAAAAAATATTAAATTTTATAAGCGACGACTTTAAACAGCAAAGGTCCCTATAATAAACTTTATATAAGAATCATTAAAGTTTTGCGAAGAAAAAAAAGACAAACTTTTTTGAATTAAATAACTTTGATCTTTACTAACGTTTTTATAACGCATTTAAATAAAGTAGCGCATTTAAATAAAGTAACATATCACTTCTAATGATTTTTTATAAAAACATTAATGATTAATATATACTTTTTTATATTTATATAACTTATGTAAATATTTAAAATAAAAATAAACATTTATAAAAAAAAATAAATACTTATATAATATAAGTATTTACTTTTTATTATAAATGTTTTTAAATAAAAAAAAAGTATCAATTTTTTAAATAAACGATTTCATTATTTTTTTACTTGTACAAAGAATAAAGAATATCTTTTTAGTTTATTAAATTTATTAATTAACCTCTTACACCCATGAATTTTTGCACTTTGTTAGCTTTTTATTATGAATTCGTTACATTTACAACATGTATATATTAGTTCTCAATTTATTATCTAGAGTTTAGACCATATATACTAAAACATTTATTAGTCATTTGTATGGTGCGATTATTTTAGTTATGGGTAGCATTAATAAACCATCAGATTTTTATTGACTTGTTTACTCATAGATCATTGTTTTATCATTTGCTAAAGATGACTAGAGTGTGAGTTATGGTTCCTCTCTTCCTGAGTTGCTAACTTTTACTCCTCCTACTAAATAGTCTTTACATTAATTTATGTTTTTTTGCCTAAATGACATCATCTTCAATCTGTTTTTATTTTCACATCTCTCAGGTCTACGTAACTAGGCGGCTCCATTGGTCACTTTTTGCGATCATTGTGTCGCATAAACAAAAAAATTATTCTTTGTGGCTGGTGAGCCCCAACTTTTTCCAATGTACGCCACAATGACAAAACGGATATTAGGCTATCTCGCTGGATGTGGTTATGGCGATCAATAACCTAATGACTACGCTGACACTCACGCACAAATTAGTTGGAAGCTCCACAATGCACGTTGGATCAGTGCTCGCTGACTATGTGCTCGGATCTGAAATCTCATTTCATAGCACATCATTCCACACCAGCACAGGGCAGTAGCTCTTTTGGCTTAGAGTGATGGCTTGTGACCTATGGTGACTAATGTGTGCATTTGATCAATTGAAATCCATTCTGTATGTCTGGCTCTGATGTGCTAGCCCATAAGCGCAAGAAGTTAGTGTGTTTAGCTTTCTATTTACCCGATTGGAAAGTGAACAAAAACATAACGAGACCATAATAGACGACAAAGCTGTACGTACTAATGCACTACACCATCACACCTGTAGACATCAACAGTCTCCAAAATCACTACATATGATCTACACACAGAGTGTAAAAAAATTCAAACTATAAAATCAACAAAAATTCAAATATATTATAATTTGAATTTTTGTTGATTAATGTTGAATAACACTTCTTTCGGGTACTTATTATACTTATGTACTACTATATAATACAATATACTTAGATATCATTATATATTATTTAAATATATATTATTAATTTTGACTCGCATAATACTTGTTCTTTATAATATAAAGAATAAGTATAAATATAAAAATTACTGAAATAAAACGACTATATTATAGTTGTTTTAAACAACTATAGTGATTTTATTTCAATAACTTATAGTACGTGGTAGAAAATAAAAATCTGTCAAATCTTTGTTTTAAGTTAACAATTAATGTTCTACATGTTATTTACTTACATGTTGTTTACTTACATGTTAATTACTTTATAAGTTTGTCTTTCCACAAAAATAGAATGCTGGTTGTTTTCATTTTTTGTTTTCAAATATTTGGCAAAATTACTTTTTTCAAAATAAAAAACACTCTTAATAATTACTCCTAACTTGATGGAACAATACTTATATTTACTTAAATATAAGTTTACTTATACTATGATAATACTGTAATATACTAAAACTTTGTTAAAAATATTTCAGTAAATAGAATGTTAAGATCTAAAACAAATAGTAGTAGGTTAATTTTGGCACACGTTTTTGTACTAGAAATATGTTCATCTAATAGACAACATAACTTTTTTAAATTGCATAGACTATAACAAGATGGAAATACTATATGCCCTGCATTTAAAGACCACTTTTGCATCTGTTTATAAAAATAACTTGTACATTTAAAGTCAATGAAATAAACTAGTGTTTCATCACGACTCAACTGCCTGCCACCACGAATAAAGCCTTATGATTTAATTTTTTTTTTGTTTATGCGACACAATGATCGCAAAAAGTGACGTCCAGTTTCGTCCAGTTTCGTAGACCTGAGAGATGTGATAATAAAAACAGTTAGAAGATGGCGTCATTGAATAAAAAATAAAAATCATAAGAAAGTATAAAATGAGTGATAAGACTTTTGTGAAGGTGAAGAACGAAGTTAAATGCTCAGGGTGATGGGGGGGGGGTTCAGGATGAGAACCAACTAACACGCTAGTCACTCTGTGTGTAGATCATATGTAATAAAGAACAAACATTTGATGTACTGATTTTGGAGACTGTTGATGTTTACAGGTGTGATGGTGTAGTGCATTAGTACGTACCGTTTTGTCGTCTAGTATGGTCTCGTTATGTTTTCGTTCACTTTCCAATCGGGTGAATAGAAAGCTAAACACACTCACTTCTTGCGCTTATGGGCTAGCACATCAGAGCCAGACGTAAGACCTATTTATTTAAGTTTTAGGCATTTATTTCAATACTTTTTCTACCAATTGTTAATAGATTAAACACTAAAAGAATCTTTCAACAATATTTATATTTAAAACAATTATAATAATCAAAACAATTCAGTAAAAACAAGTACCACTTGTACAAGTAACTTTCAAGCTAGAGTTAAAAAATTTAAAAACTTGCATTAAAGAATATAACTGAGTCAGGGAAAATATAATGAGTCAGGGAAAAGTAAGGGAAAAGACAGGAAATATAATTGTATAAAGTGGCTGGGCCTGTATTTGCTATTATTATATTTTTTGGCTAATAATTTTGGCAAATTATTTTAAAATGAAAGTAAAAACTTTAAAGTAAAATAACTGAGTACATTAAACATAATTACTTTAAGTACAAGAAAGTAATAATGTTTAAGCATGGTTTTTGCATGCGTTAACAAAAGCATGCAAATTTTACCTTAAAATGAATTTATTTGCAATCAGTTTAAAAGAAACCATGCTTAAACTCTATTATTGCTTTCTTCAATAGCATACTTTTTTTTTTTAATTTTTCTTATTTTCCCTAAAGTGAAGTGATTTTTGTTTGCACATCAAGACTGCTCTATTTTAGATGTAATTTCTGATCAAATTGACCATGCCCTCTCTCTTTACCTCTCTGCCAATATTTTTGTTGCTGGAGACTTTAATGCTCATCACACTGAATGACTTGGCTCTAATGCTACTGACTCTGTCAGCACTAAAACGTATAACTTCTGCATTTCTCTATCTCTTACTCAGACAGTTATCTTTGTCACTCATTTTCCTGACATTTCCTAATCATTTACCTTTACTCCTTGATTTATGTTTGGTCTCTGATCCTAGCTTGTGTGCAGTTTCTCCTTTTTCTTTTATAGAAGGTTTTGACCATGCAATGATCTCTTTAAATCTTTTATCTCATACTTCCATTTTTACACCCTATCATCGAAGAAGAAACAGCTGTTTTTTATTGCAAGAAATTGATGTAAAAAGGTCCTTTCTGATGCTAAGCTCCAATATTTTTATTTCACTAAATCTTGTATATTATCTCAGGACTTAAGCTCTTTAAACTTTTGGAAAATCTTTAACAGCGTTGTTAACAAAGGTAGGTCTAACACTCCATTTCTCATTCATGGGACTGATCTATTTGCCAAAATTTTTTTTTCTGATTCGACTCTCAAATCTATGGCCATTGTTTTCCTTTCATTTCAATTTAATAGATTAACCCATTGCTAGACATTCAAATCACTCCAGCTTCCATTGCTTAAGTCATATCTTAATTAAACTCTTATATGGCTTGTGGTCCAGACAACATTCCTGTCATAGTCTTGCAAAATTGTTCACCATAACTCTCTTCAATTCTCTCTAAACTTTTTAATAAGTGCTTGACTGAGTCTTGTTTTTCTGCCTGCTGGAAAATGGCATGTTATTCCAATTTTTAGAAACTCTGGCACCATTCTGACCTCGTAACTTCTGGCACCATTCTGACCTCGTAAGTTATATTCCAATCAGTCTTCTTTCTGTTATTAGCAAGGTCTTTGTGTCATTGATAAAAAAATTTTTTACATACTATCTTGAGTCAAATAACTTACTGTCAAACAATCAATATGGTTTTCGATTCTCTCGCTCTATGGCTGATTTGCTAACTGCTGTGACTGAAAGATTTTATCGCACATTAGATGGAGACGGAGAGGCTAGGACTATTGCTCTTAGCGTATCTTAGGCTTTCGACAAAGTTAGGCATGCTAGTCTTCTCCATAAGCTTGTTTCATATGGTGTATCTGGTAAAGTTTTTGAGATTATAAAATCGCTTCTTTCTAACCGCTTTATTAAAGTCAACCTCATAGGCCAACACTTTTCTAACTTCTAGGGTACCTCTAGCTTCTATCCTTGATCATGTTTAGTTTCTTATCTACATTAACGATCTTTTCGACAACCTCGACAATCTAAAATACCCTTGTTTTGCTGATGCGACAACACCTGTCTTGACAAAAAGTCTTCTTTTTTTGATTGCTTAAAACAGGCAGCCAATCTTGAATCTGATCTCACTTCTGTAACAAACTGGGGCTCACAGTGGCTTGTAAAATTAACCTCCAACAAAACTCAGTTATTTACTTCAAACAACTATTACAGTACTGTCGACATTCCTATTTTAATGAATGGCAACCTTTTCACTGAGTATTCTACTTTGTCTTCTTGGATTATCATTTACTACTGACCTTTCATGGAAACCATATATACAATTGATTGCTAAATTAGCATCTGCTAAGGTTTGCTTCTTTTTATTGTGCTCACCATTTTCTCTCTCCTGATTCCTACCTCTATAAATCTCTTATTCGTCCCTTTATGGAATACTTTTGTCATATTTGGGCTGGTTTTTCTGATGATGCTTTTTCTCTTCTAGATAAGATCTAAAAATGCATTGTAAAGTTGGACCCGCTCTATTTGCTATGCTTGAGCCTCTTTTTCATTGTTATAAAGTTGCATCTTTTTCTCTTTTCTACAAATACTATTATGGTCACTGCTCAAAGAAGCTATCATCTCCAGTTCTATCAACAAAAACTCATTCTCGCTTGACTTGTCATTTAGCAAAGTCTCATTCTTTTACTGTGTATGTCCCTGAATGCTCTAAAAACTCCTATTTGTCTAGTTTTTTTCCCTGCACTTCAACCCTTTGGAACTATCTCCCATCTTCATGTTTTCCTGATTCATACAACCTTCAACTTTCAAGTCTTCTGTCAAAAGTTTCCTTGCTCAATAAATCTATTCTTTTTTTCCAGTTTCCTAACTTAATAGTGGTTTCTTGCAGCCTTGTTAGAAGTGAATCAGAATTAAAAAAAAGCAAAAAAAAAAAAAAAAAACATTAAAAACACTTTTAAAAGTATTTGAAATTAATTTTTAAGTTTTGCTGAAATATATCTAATTTTATAGAATAAAATTATTATTATAAAATTATTATAGAATATAATTATTATGTTTATTTTATTTTTTATTGTGTGTTTAGCAACACCAATTATATAATATTTTTATTAACTTATTATTACATATGATATTAATATTTTTAGATTTAAAAAAATGTCAGAATAACTATGCATCTTTTTGATGCTAAAGAAAGACGGTGGAGGGTATTATTAAATGCAAAGGAGGTAGACTTAGGTTGTGCTATGACTTTAAGAAAATTAGATATACGGCCTAAACATATTGAGTTTATGTTTTAAAACACTGTAAATGGATACCTGCCACGCTATAAAAATCATGGGTATCAACTAAGATGGAAACATAATGCCAAATCAAATGAGTATTTTTTTTTTTAAGTTTGTCAAAAGTATCAAAATCTTAGCAATACAACCAATTCAGTAACAATGAGATATAAATTCTGTAAAAGAACATACTTGTTACACCACAATAAAGATGATGAGCATCTAGCCTGTATTTCTAAAGATTAAGAGAACCATTACAATATAGCTTCATGTCTTAAGAAAACTGTTTTGACATCAATTTAAAAATAATCTTCAAAAAGAATTGAACAGACTTTTTTGGACATCATGATTTGCTGCTAAAGAGGATCTTGTCTTCAGAAAATTTCCTCAACTGTTAGAGCTAAAAAGGCTAAATAGAATTAAGTTGGATAAGAATTACTCAAGTCACAAAGCTTGCAAAAATTTTGTTTTATCAATTTGGTCTGACATAAAATGCAACTTTAGTTTAGACATTAAATTCTCATTTTATCTGAAATATATAGACAAACAATTCCTCCACGATTTTGATCATTAAAGTCAAAAGAGCTATTAAAGTCCTTAACCACAACCTTTGGTTGTAGAAACTTCTGAATTATGTTATTCAATAAGCATCTTTAATATATCTAATAATTCATTTACTAGAATAAAATGTATTTGGAAATAAAACTCCCTTATTTGGCATGTTTTAGATTAGATGTTTGTCAATAAATAAAAGTACGAATGTCTATATTCATAAAATTTAAAGATTTGTTGCACCAATCTGCTGATGCATAAAAACTTAGGACTACACATACATTAAACTGCCTGGAAGAGTATAATTGAAAGAAATACAATCTTCATTCAAACATTATTATTTTTTTGTATGTATTTAGGTGCTCCCAGAAGTCCTTACGGTCTTATCATAGAGCACCGCGGGAGAGCATTTAACAGGAAGTTCACGCCTCCTTCCGTACCAATGTCGCTCGTTAGGCTAGAGCTGGCGTCGAACCTCTGGGTTCTGAGCCAGAACCCCTGCGCCACGGCTGCTCAATTATGACTTGAAATGATTCTCAGTAAATATTTAATTAAAACAAAAGTAGCAAAAGAAAGTTGACAATTAAGAAATGCAAAATAATGTTTTGAAACACTTTGTTAAATCAATCAATAGATGTCACATAAAAAAGTGTTAATATTTATTTAAAGAATAATTTTAAAATAAAAAAACATTAGAAAACATTAAATTTCCTCTAATGAACATGTATTTATCATTTTGACAAATTTTCAGTATATTGAAATTAATTTTTGGCATATTCTGTCCCACTGTGCAATGACAAGCTTTTTTAATTGCTTTTTAAAATTCTACTCAAAATGAATGCAGGAAATATATCTTTTTGTTTATTAATAATAATGCCAAATTTGAAGATGTCAAGTGTTTTTTTTTTCTTCATTCTATATGATTAACAAAAACAAGTTTATTTTACCAGCATAAAAATAGTGATTACTTTCCATGTAATTTTTACACTACAGTTTTCAATTTAATAATATATATGTAGTAGTGGTGTAGTGGAAGAGCATGATCATTAATGGGTGGGGGGGGGGAGTGAGTGATCACTATTGAAGAATACTCAAGTTTTTTAAATTTATTTTTATATGCTGGTAAAATAAACTTGTTTTTGTTAACTATATTTTAAAAAATTTAACAATTTGAAAAATTTTGATTTTTGATTATTGAATTTTTTTTTAGAAAGTAGCCAAAAAAAAGTACTAAATGACTCATTGCAAGAAATTTTAGTTAAGAGAATGTCATCAGACTGGAAAGAGTTTGCTCGCCAGACTGGTTTGCCTGGAGTTAACACTTTTATTATACATACTGATCTTGAATTAAAGAATGACCAGTCTAAAATGGTTGCATTTCTTGATCGATTGTATCAATTCAGCTCGCTCTATTATAAAAATTTGATTGAAAACTCTCTCAAAATGTCTAAGCGCTTTGATGTTGTTTTGGAAATAGAAATGGATGGTAAGATGTTTTTTTTATTAATATTTCATATATATTAATTTTATTCAAGTTTAATAATGTTGTAAACAGCAATGGATTTTAACTTGTTGGGTAAGATTTTTTTTGATGAAAGCATGTTACTAATAAAAAATATGCGAGGTCTTGTCTAACTTGAATGTTATCTTTACAAAAAATTATTACATACAGAAGTTTAATTTTTTTATCTGATTATATCATTTAATATTGATAAAACATTATGTTTAAAAGCTTCAAAAATATTTGTTTTGTAACTAATATATATATATATATATATATATATATATATATATATATATATATATATATATATATATATATATATATATATATATATATATATATATATATATATATATATATATATATATATATATATATATATATATATATATATATATATATATATATATATATATATATATATATATATATATATATATATATATATATATATATATATATATATATATATATATATATTAGGAGTAGTCAATTTGAGGAAATATTCAAATCTAAAATACCATACACTCTAGATTTGGGGCAAATATTAAAAAAACAACTCCCAAAAAATTTGATCTCAACAGGACCACTTTATCCTTACCCCCTAAGCACTTTTTTAGAAAAATTATCAAAAACCTTCAAAAATTGCCGATTTCACAGGTCCGGGGGGGGGGGAAGTTTAATTACAAAAATTTGAAATTTTTTTTTTTTTTGGGTTGCTCATTTTTACCTATATATTTGAGTAAAAATATATGGTATCATAGTATTCTTCAAAAAATATTTTTGTTTTTGTATTTTGAATTGAAAAAATTACAATATTTGATGATAGTTTCATGTTATTGGATTAAATTTCAAGAGCAAATAATTTTAGTTGTGTTCATGTTTATTTTCACCACTTTTCTTCCTTTTATTTAGAGAAGATAAACTTTCAATAAATTTACTTTTAGAAAGTTTGTTTGAACGTCTTCCAGGTGTTCTGAAAGCACACCGAACTTTTTCAACAGTTAGCAATGTATTCTGTTTATCTTCCTCATTGTAGTAACTGTGAATAAATTGCTGCATCATTCCAACAGATCTTTCTGAATGATTATTTACTGCAATTAAAGATTTGGCAAAATTCTGAAAGTTTTTAAAAACAGGTTGGGTAAACCAATACTCAGGGGGAAGCGAAAGCCAACAGAGCAAGGGATGAAGGATTTTCACTAATTTCGTTTCCCATTTTTGTTTTATCTTCTATATCTATTTTTGATTTGTTTTTAGTATTGTACCAAGTTGAAATTGGCATTTTAAAAGTTAGAATTACTTTTGCAAGGTTTGCTTTCTCCTCAAATGACAAATCATCATCCAACAGAGCAAGGGGAATAATTGTTGAATCTATATACCAACTATGTCTGTATAGAGAGTTTAAAACTGCATCGACAGCATCTGGTTTGGCACAAAGTTTTTGGTACTGTTGCATTTGGTGCTTTTATATCTAGAAAAAGAGCTTTAATAGCGTCATTAGCCTGTAAATAAAAGTGGCATAAAAGCAAACTATAAATTCACTTATTAGTCTGATTTCTGTCTTGAGTTTTTTGTTCTGATTTACGAACTCAATTTGGCTGGATAGAAGCTGTAGCTTTAGGTAGTAAAGTGCTTTGGAAAGGAACCTAGCATGATGAACTGCTCCGGGTTTTCTAAGTGTTACTGAAGACTGAGAAAGGTAACTCACAACAAGTTCTGCAAGCTCCTTTCTATCTTCTCTGATAAAATCTTTTTTTTCTTTTCCTTTTGTAATGTATTCTTGACAAAAGTTCAAAGACTCTCATGCAGCTTTCTCAAGAAAGGTTCTCCTTACTGCTTTCCAATCAAACTTTATAAGTTCTGTTTGATTGTAATTAAAATGAGGACATTCAAAAACAGTTTTTTTGTTTTTTAAACATAGGATTATCTGGTCCTGTGGAATGTTCATCTGAAACTGAATTACAAAAATGAACCATTCTTAATTCACATACATGATGTCTGCATGCAATAAGTAAAAGATATTTGCCTATATTGTTGGATATTCTTATTAAAGAACCTTTCTTTAACCCAGTGTTACTTGCAGTAGTATCAAAACATATTCCTCCTATTTTGGATTCAAGGTTGTACTCCTTAAGAATGTCTATTACACCATTGCACTGATCTTCACCAGAGGATGACGCTAAAGGTGGTACTCCAAGCAAGTGTCTCACCTTCAATATTAACAAGTACAGCCAGTCTATCGGTTTTAATTGTTTTTCCTTTGTTTAGTTCAACTAATGTTTTGCCATCAAAATGTACTATGCATGGGTATGGAGATTCATTTATTGCTTGTTGAACATCTTCTTTTGATATCATGCATATATTACGATTGGCATATTTCATTTTTTTAGCTGCTGTAGACTGGCTACATTTGAAATCTGTTAGATCAGCTCCTGATTGAGTTAGAATTGCATCTGTAACTTTATGCAAAACATTTGGAGAAATATCACTGATTGTAGCCATAAGGGCTACATTACCAGCAAAAATATCTATGGGAATTTCAGCAGTGACCTTTAGTTGAAAAGGTTTTCTTTCAAACCACTCTCCAGGGATAAAATCAGAATCACGCGAGGAGTCCTCACTAGTATCTGTATCAATCTCAACATTAGTTGTACCCTCTACTTTTTTATATTGTTGTTTCACACGCTGCTTTCTCTTTCTGCTACTCACTGTTGCCTAAAAATGTCAAAAGAATTAATAATTAATAATTTAATTTAAATATATGAGAAATTGAAATTGTGAGTGAACATTGCTATTTAGCTGTTTTTATTTTAAATCTTATTAAGTGACTTACAAATTGTAAGTAAGTTATTTAGAAAGCCTTGAAAACTTTTTTTTTTTTTTTGGTTTCAAAGGCATAAATCTTCTTTCCCCTTCTTGGTCTTCCAGAAACTCCAAATCCTTGTCTGATTCAGATCTTTTTTTATCATTTTTAATTGTATTTCTAAGATCAGGAATGCCAGCCCAAAATACTTTGTTCAGGTAAACTTTAAACTCTTGTTACTTTGCCAAATCAGCAGCGGATCCCCTTTTTTCATGCTTCTTAAGTTGTGAATATACATTGTCCAGATTTGAAAGATTTTTCACTAAACTTTGATCATTTAGTATAGAAAATCCAGCTTTAATCCATGGCTCTTTTACCATGGCCAAAATACATTCACACTTACTTTCTATTGCACATCTTTGAAATTTTTTTTGAAGAGGACAAGCAAGAATAGTGGCTTTTTTTGATGTTCTTGGCAAAAATGATTGTTTGTAAGCTAAGTGCTGCAGTATCTCCATCCCTGTTGGAAGCTGACAGCCTTAATTACAAAAAAGAAGAAATAAAAAGTTTAGCTAAAGTTTTTAGCTTAAGGGATTCATTATAAAACTAAATATTACCTTTTATTGCTGGTTTTGCTTCTTCGATAATGAATAGGTTTTTTTAGACTTTAGTGTTCTTTCACTTTCTGTTTTCTGACCACGCTCTTCTTTTTTATACATATTTAAATTAATTAATTTAATTTTTACTAATCTAAAAAATTAAGTTTAAGACGATTGCTGTAAAACAATTTACTAATGCAACAAATAGAACCGTTGAATTGTTCTTTGAGCTACTATAGCTGGGTCCCGTCAAATTCCCACCTCCTAGAAATTACTAAAGTTTATTGTATATTTACATTATTAATTAAAAAAATTAAAAGTATATATTCTTGACAATTAGTTATAATCTTTTGTTAGTAGCATACATGCGGTTATTATATAATTGTATATTGTAATTTTTTCAATTCAAAATACAAAAATAAAAATATTTTTTGAACAATACTATGATACCATATATTTTTACTCAAATATATAGGTAAAAATGAGCAACCCAAAAAAAAAAATTTCAAATTTTGGTAATTAAACTTTCCCCCTGGACCTGTAAAATCGGAGGTTTTTGAGAATTTTTTTTTTTTAAAAAGTGCTTAGGGGGTAAGAATAAAGTGGTCCTGTTGAGCTCAAATTTTTTGGGTGTTGTTTTTTTAATATTTGCCCCAAATCTAGAGTGTATGGTATTTTAGATTTGAAAATTTCCTCAAATTGACTACCCCTAATATATATATATATATATATATATATATATATTATATATATATATATATATATATATATATATATATATATATATATATATATATATATATATATATATATATATATATATATATATATATATATATATATGTATATATATATATATATATATATATATACATATATATAAATATATATATATATAAATATATATATATATATATATATATGTATATATATATATATATGTATATTTATATATATGTATATATATATGTATATATATGTATATATATATATGTATATATATGTATATATATATATATATATGTATATATATATATATATATATGTATATATATATGTATATATATATATGTATATATATATATATATATATGTATATATATATATATATATATATATATATATATATATATATATATATATATATATATATATATATATATATATATATATATATATATATATATATACAGGCCTTGTTTTAAATAAAAAAGTGCTTAATGCATTAGCTTAACGCAATTTTGACGTCATAAAATTATCTTTATTTTTTTTTTATAGACGTTAAGTGTTTTAACTACCGCAATAAATAATTAACCGCAAACAATTTAACAATAAACTCAAATAACAATAAATGTTTTAAACGTAAATTTATTATGAAAAGTTTGAAATGTTTTCAATTGTTATTTTATTATTAATTTTAGTTCAATATTATTTAGTAAAAAAAAAAGTATATATTTTTTTTTAATTATTTCTGAAATTTGTTTTTGAATAATTATTGTTTATAAATTGTTATTGAATAAAAAATAATAATGATTTATTTTATTTTTAAAAATTTCTGGAATAAACAAAAAATATTAACATTGATAAACAAAAAACCATGTTAATTATTTAAACAGCGATTTTGTTTTGACTAGCAAAGAGTAATTTAGGTTTTTAAATATTTTTTAAATTTATCTTGCTTGGCGTTTCAACTTGCATTATATAAAAATATAAGTTTTTGAGCATATTTTTGATACATAGTTTAGAACGCGTTCGCCAGGAATTTAATTCATAAATTTTAAATGTTATTGTAAAAATGTTTTACATTTTAAACAAATCACAAAGAAACAGCTATAGTAAAAAATCGTTTTTAATGATTGAATCTTTTATTTTTTTTATTTTAGGAAATTAAAAAAAAAAATTAAATTAAATATAAAAGTCTTAATTATGCAAACTCTTTTGTTAATTATTCTTAAAACAAAAAACAAATACATCTACGCAAAACTTAAATCGTGCAAACTTAAAAAAATACTCAACATAATTAAAAAAATACTCAAAATAATTTAAGTATATTTAATTATTTGAATCGTACCTGTCTATACTAAACGTTCGTAAAAATTTGTTTATTAAAAATTAAGTTTCTTAACTTATAAACAAACTCAAAAGTATTTTCATTATACGTATAATTACAAAACTCTTTTTTTTTTTTCGTTTGTAAGCAATTTAACTTAATAAAATAAAAAAAGAATAAATATGAGGTTAAGAGCAAATTTAATTTATTTATTGAACTATATATATATTTTTTATTTATATAGCAACTTAATTAAAATATAGTAACATTTGAAAATATTTTAACATGACTTGTGTTATTTATAAACCGTAGGCCAGCTGCCCTTACAGCACCATTGTTTTTGGATAATATTTTATTTTGATGAAGATCATATAACTTACATTTGATTTTAATAATATAAGTCTTTTTCTGTGATCATCGCATTGGCAAAGCATCAACAAAGTCCCAAGATTTAAAAGTTTATAAAGTAAATCTTTTGTCCTTTAAAATACAAACTATATTCGAACTTTAAACAATTTAGAGAGAATAGAAATATACAATGTTTTTATATACTAGTTTGTCTTGTTTTATATAGAAAAATACATATTCATTAGTAAAAAATAGAGACTGTCATTAAATCAAAACGTGCCTTAGTATTTATTTATTTACCTTTAATATAACTTGATTTATGAAAAAAACTTTTTATATCGCAAGCAGAAGAAATTTAACAAATTGTCTTTATTCAAAAATTGCGAGTAACAGGTATTTTTTTTTCTGTGCCGGCCCCCTCTCCCCACATAACTTGAAGGTAAAGGTGTCTATATACCTTTAACTAATAAGAAAAGCAAAGAGTAATAATAAATGAAGTAATTTTTACTAAAATGCAAATAGTTTGTTCATTCATTGGAACATTTTTTTTTAATATCTCGAAAAAATGTCTTGATATTTTTGTTATCATGATAACAAAAATATTAAGACATTTTTTGAGATATTAAAAAAAATGTGAATCCTTAATTACAAATTTTTTTGCAAATGTTTTTTATTATAAATTCAGTAAAAAACTCTTAAAATATCTATATTACAAAAAACATTTATATTCTGTATTAATAAATATGCAATATAAATTTTTTACAGTTTTTTACTAAAATCTTTAAAAAATTACTACTTTCTATTAAAAACATTGCAAAAAATTTATAGTTAAGGATTGACTAACAATTTTTCATGTTGTTAAATATTTTGATAAAAAGTTTAGCGTAAAATTAATTGTTATAAAAAGGTAAGATATATCGCGATGAAAAGTTACAACAATTATTTTTAACGTAAATTCTTTTTTGTAATAAATATCTTTACATATCGTTATTTAAAAGTTAATGTGGTTTTTTAAAAAATTAATTACTTCTTTTATGTTACCGCTAATTTAAAAGTTAAAAAATAATAAAAAGTAGCTTAACCAAAACAGCTCTATGCGTACGTAAAAATCGCTCAAGGCGTACGTAAATCGCTCTAGGCGTAACACTTTAAAACAAGGCCTGATATATATATTTATATATATATATGTATATATATATATATATATATATATATATATATATATATATATATATATATATATATATATTAGTTAGGAAAAAATTTTACACAGTGTTTTCATGATATTGGAAATTTAGGTGTAGTAAATGAAAAGCAAAAAGTAAAAAAGACATTGCATTCTGAAATTAAAAAAAAATTTAAGCAAATTAAGGTTTCACATATTAAAAAAAATTTTAATTATTTTTAAGATACATAAATATCTTTGAAATATTTTTTTATTTTGATGGGTTATATTCATAGCACATCGTGTGCCAGGTTGAAACTGAACCTCTACAAAAACACCCAAAAAAATGTATTGTGCTATTCTTTTACATATATATAATAGTTATAAAAATTATAAAAATAAAAAACATTTGTTGGGATAATTTTGAGAAACGGCCCTTAAAAACTGGCAAATAAAAAGGAATAAAATCTTTTTTTTAAGTAATTTAAAATATTGTTTTTAGTTAAGTCCAAGTTAAAAAGATATAAAAACTGAAAATACATATTATTGCTTATTATGTAACTAAATATTATTAGCATTAAAGTTTAGGATAGCCTTAAAGTAGTTTTCCATATATCTAGGTGAAGAAATGTCTTTTATCAGGTATCGCTCTTAAACCACCAAAAATGCTGAATGTGAGTTTTCTAACTCCTGTTCTGAAAACTGACTAAGTTCCCTTCCTGTGATGTTGATGAACTGCTCAATATGTGTGAGTATTACATGAAGCTTAGGGGTTTCAGACACTCCAAACTCTTCCTGTAAAGACTTAAAAGACATCCTTAGGTTTTTAAAAACATTCCTATAATCAGGATCTACAGACACACCAAATATAGAGTCAATAACCTTTGAAAAGTCATGCATGTAAATCAAAAAACCAGACAGCTTCATAGGAAGTACTTTTTCCAAACTATCAAGGAGTCTTAGAACCTTAGAGCACTCATTACCTCCAAGTCTGTCAATATGGTATGGTTCAAAGAGAATAGAATGTCCTGCTAACAAAATCTGAAGTCCTGGCCAAATATTTTGTAGTTCCAAAAGGACATGGTTTAGGGACAACTTAAGATTAGAGGCTGGTGGTGGACTTTTAAGGATCACTATGCTGTCATCAGGATCATCTTTATGAAAGAACTAAGGAATTGCCACACAGTTAGTATACTCTTTTGCTTTGATCTTTTTACCTCCGGAGGTTAGCCAATCCTCTTTGTGGTTTTTAATATTTCCAAATGTTCTGAGTGTAGCATCTGTCTGCCAGGCTTTATTTCCTTCGCTATTTGGAGATTCACAGTATAAGCATGGATATTTTGATGCACATAACATTATTCCAGACACAATATTCAAGAGTTTTAGGTCACCAGTAAAGTTAAACAATAGAAGATTGATTTGAGCCTTCTCTATGAATACCTTGCAGTTATGATATGTCTCGGGAATTTTTGGAGCTGATGCTATTATCTGAATCTTCCTCCTTCCAGTATCTTTGTAATGATTTCCTAAATTTATTTTTATTGATCAATTAATAAAAATAAACACATAAGTTAAAAGAAGTAGTATGTGAGAATTAAAGTTATTTTTACCTGAACCAATGCCCCTTTTCCTGGTTACTCTGCTAGAAGTTCTAATGAATGTTAAATCATCTGGATCATAAAGTGTAAGAGTTAGCTTCAGATGTCCTTTTCCAAAATCAAGAACAAACTTTGAAGCCATCTCTAGGTTGTTCTCTAAAATTTAATATATAATATAAATATTAATCAAATAGTTTAAAATAATGAACATGAAATCTCAAAAAACGACCACAATTGTTATGGTTACCTAAGATATGCTAGTTTTTCTACAAACTCCTAGATATTGGAACAGAAGATAAAGGGTCGGATTATTTCTTTCCCATTAGAGTCTTGAAATTTAGTTAATTTCTGAGAAAATAACTTTCCAAAGATACCTTTTTGATCCATCATAGCCTCTTTTATATGAGGAACAATACATTTCCATCCCCATTCAAGTCTTAAGTTTTTCAGAACTGAAATAACTTGACGATCAGTCAGCCTAACTTCCTGTTGTATTGTAGAGACATTCTCTATAGTCAGAAATCCCTCAACTATTGTTTTGTTGTTTTCTTGCGGCAAAGATATCAAAGGTTTTCCACCATTAGGGGATGTAGTGGAAATGACTGAATTGCCTGACTCTTTCTTTGTTTTCATAGTTTTATAACTTATCTGTTCAGCCAGTTTGGGATCAATTAGGTTGTTAATGTTAACTAACTTTTCTAATCTTAGCTTACACTTATCTTTTGAGTGGTTTGATCCCCTGTATCTTTCGAGTGGTTTGATCCCCTGTCACATTGGCAAAGCAGTGTGAGCAGATCCGTGTGGGAAACAATCTTGAATTATTAGATTTATTCTTCTATTTGTCAACAAATAATTTCCACTGAAAACCATTCAATCTAGCAATTTTATAAATTCTGCACTTACATCTTTCCATAGACCTGATAAAAACAGATAAGTGTTAAATACATTTAACATTTCTAAAAAAATAAACTACTAGTAAACTAATAGTTTATTTATTTAGAAAAACTAAATAGTCTATAGAAAATAGAGAGATTTGTGTTGATTAAATTTATAAAAACTTAGACAGACCATAATATACCCAGAGTTTTATAAATACCTTGTAATAGTTTTCAGCTCTGGATCATAGTTCTCTGCTATTGATAGATTGACTGTAGAGTCTCCTTTTTTTATCTTGTTCAAGTCCATATTGCAGTCAATACAAAGCCCAGATGGAAACCTTGGATCTTGCAGTGAATAGTTTGACACCAAATGAGCTTTCAGTTCAACCTCTTGTGTAATAGTAACTTGTTTGTGTGTTTTTTTTCCGCTTGTGCAAAAGCAAATAGCGCAAACTAGTGCACAGTTTTCATCATGTGATTTTGAAGGCATTATAATTAGCTCATAAATATTGTTTGGTTTTTTAGTTATATTTACTAACCTAATAATATTTTATATTTTTAATTAATTGTTTAATTAATTTTGTCTTAATTGAAAATATATATATATATATTTAAAATCAAGTTATTATATAATAGCAAATTTTATACAAATTTTATAAAATATTATAAATAAACATTTATAATATTTTATAAATGTTTATTTATAATTATTCAACTTGTTTCTTTCTGAGCAATCTGCTTAAAATTTTTCATAATTAAATTGTTTCGTTTCTTTGTATGATATAGAAGAGAGAAAACATGAACGAAAGGCAATTGTTTGCTTTTAAATTTTGAATAAATGAATTTGATACTTTGATCTATTTTAGTTGCATTCTTCACTTTTAGATACAGTTTTAAAAAGTTTAAATGATTATTTACATATATTGTCTTCTTTTATATTTATTTTCATTTCTATATTTCAAATATAAAAAATAAAAAATGCTTTATAGTATTAAAGTTTTAACAAACTTTTTTGACGGTTGCCACAATCCTCTTGTAATTTTTTTCAATAGCTGAAATGGCTTTTTAGTTTTTAAAAGTAAAAGTTTTAAAATACTTAAAAATTTTTTTTGACTATTTTTACATAGATAATAGTATTAGTTACATAGATATTGCTCATCTAAGTTTGTATTATAATTTTTGGTTATAAAATAAAAGTAAAAACTTAAAATAAAATAACTGAGTACATTGTTGAAGAAAGTAATTATGTTTTAGCATGGTTTTTGCATGCATTTACAAAAGCTTGCAAAGTTTAACTCGAAATGAATGTATTTGCAATCAGTTTAAAGCAAACTATGCTTAAATATTATTATTGCTTGCTTCAATAGCATGCTTTTTTTTTTTAATTTTTATTTTTCCCTAAAATGAAGTAATTATGGTTTTCACATTAAAAACACTTTTAAAAATTTGGAATTAATTTCCGAATGTATAGAATTGTTATGTTTATTATATTTTTTAATTTTTTATTGTGTGTTTAACAACACCAATAATATTTTTATTAACTTATTATTAAATATGATTATATGATTATATTTTTTTAAAGATTTGAAAAAATTATTATAAAATTTTTATAAAATAAAAGTAAAAACTTTAAAGTAAAACAACTAAGTACATTGTTGGAGAAAGTAATTATGTTTTAGCATGAAGTTTGTTTCATGCTAAAACATAATTACTTTAAAAACAGGAAAAAACGATCAAGTTTTAAATTTAAACATTAATGCAAAAACTGTAAATGTTAACTTTGATGATTGACAAGCAAGTTGTTAAATCGCTTGGATTGTGCCATTACTTTGAGAAAATTGGATATATGGTCAAAAGATATTGAGATAATGTTTTGGAACACCATAAATAGATTGCCGCCAAGCATTAAAAAACATGTTAACAACTAAGCCAGATACATTTTGTCTAATTAAATGAATGTTTTTCTTTTTTTAATTCAGTAACAATGAGATATAAAAAAAAAACATACTTGCTACACAGCAATTAAAATGATGGGCATAAAGTCTGTATTTCTAAATATCGAGAGAACCTTTACAATACAGCTCCAACTCTTGAGAAAACTGTTTCAACTTTAAAGAACTACTTTTCAAATTTTAAGAACTTCTGATAATCTTTAAAAAGAATTGAACAGACTTTTTTGGACTTCATATTTTGTTGTTATGAAGATTTTGCTTTCAGAAAATTTCCTCAGCTGTGCAAGCTACATATGCTAAATGAATAAGAATTAAGCTGAATAAGAATTACTTAAGTGACAAAGTTTGCATAAAAAATTTTCTAAAATTTTGTCTGACATAAAATGCAACTCTAGTTAAAACTTATTAAATGCTCTTTTTATTGCAATTTTATCTGACGGTTCTACAGATAAAAGTATGCCAATAGTACATTAAATTAAAAAAGATGCCAATAGTGCATTAAATTAAAAAAAAATTTGTTTTGAAATCTTTAAAAACAGAAAAAAGGATCAAGTTTTAAATTTAAACAATTATGCAAAAACTGCAAATGTTAACTTTGATGATGCATTTTATTCAAGATGTTGTTAAATCACTATCAACATTATCATTTGAGTTTCAAAATAAAAATAAAAATAAATTTGTAAGATTTTGCATAAAGTTGATGCAAATATTATTGTTCTAGGCGCATCATCAGTTTATCCAAGCTCGAATATTGTATGTTTACTAGATAATTTAAAAATGAAAGAAGATAAGTTAATCTACAAAGCTATTGATTTAACAGCGTTAAAAAGTTGTTTTGTAAAGAAAATTGACATTTGATTATTATAACAAAAAATATTTTATTAAAATTATTGAAGGAGCAAACCAATATATAGAAAAATAATTTCTTCACTATTTTAATCAAGAGTCATTAAAGTCCTTAACCACAAACTTTCATTGTAGAAACTTCTAATATATGTTATTTATCAAGCATTTTTTATATCTAATAACTTATTAACTGGAGTAAAAATGATTTAAAAATAAAACTCCCTTATTTGACATGTTTCTCTTAACTTAGATGTTCATCAATAATTAAAGATACGAACATCAACATTCATTAAAAAAAAAAGATAAGTGGGCCCTGCTGATTCGTACAAACTATGGACTCTTACATTTAACTGTATCGAAGAATCTTAATGAAAAATGTTTTGAAACACTTATCAAATTAATCAATAGATGTTACTTAAAAAAACGTTTCAGTTGATATTCAAAGTTTACCTACATTTCAGTCCTCTAAAATACAGGTCTTGTTAAGTCTATTCTAAACTGACCATTTTTATACTTATACTTTACAATATTTTTTTTTTAATATTTTTTTAGTAATTGGTAAAAAAACTAATTATACTATCTACCGTTTCGAGTTATCATTAAAAAAAATCATTTTGCGGTACTATTTTGCGGTAGAAAATAAAAAGCTGTTTTGAATTAATAATTAATGTTCAATACTATATAACTTCTTATTATTAAGTTTCTATCAAGTTTTTATTAAATTTTTTTCCAGACCATCTGCAGCTTATTAAGAACTTTGCCTCGTTATTCAGTTTTGAAAAAAAATAAAAGTTTAAATGTTAAATTGATTTTTCCTATTAAAAAAAAAAAAAGTTGTCTTTTTAATGTGCGTTGAACGCGTAGACTTAACTAATTACCTAAGCATATCAATAACTTAATTATCTCTATCTTGACGTATGTGTAAAAATTTGTACCACTGTTTTGAAATTTATTGCAATTTAAGCTTTTTTAAGAGCTCTCTCCCTTTTGTTTGTTATTATTATATCTTTATATATTAACAATATGGCAGCTGTTTTTCAAAAAAACTCAAGGTAAAAAATTAGAATTTGACTATTTTCAAAATAAGCTAATTTAGATAAAATATTTTTGAAGAATTGTGAAAAAATTCAAAAATTATTAGTTTCAAAAAACGTTTTACAAAGAGTTTCTCCTAATAACTTTTTTTTTATAATTGCGTTTTTCTCAAAATCTAATAAGCATTTTACGGCGTTTTAAAAAATGGCTGCAGAATAAAACTTTTAAAATGTTTTAATTTATATTTTAGGAAATTGGAAAAGATTTAAAAAAATTAATATTCAAGCGACAGGATTTAACTCTTTCGCACCGAAATGGGTCGTTAATGACCCTGTAATAATAAATCAATAATTAAAGTTTTTTTTTAACAGAGCCATTAATCATAACTACTTCATTTTATGCTTTAAAGGATCTTTTAAAAAATATATAGTTTTTGAGTGCAAGTTTGATTTTTTTTTGGTTCAAAACTGTTATTTGTGGTATTATATTTACTTAAATTTTTGTAGTCCTGGATAATTTGTTGATAATTTTTGATATCTTAAAGATTTTCAAGTGCTTGAGCACTCTATTTTTATGAGTTTATTTTTTAAAAAGTATATAGTTTTTAAGTGCAAGTTTTATTTTTTTTTTTGGTTCAAAACTGTTATTTGTGGTATTATATTTACTTAAATTTTTGTAGTCCTGGCAAATTTGTTGATAGTTTTTGATATCTTAAAGATTTTCAAGTGCTTGAGCACTCTATTTTTATCTATTTTCTTTACAGAGTAAAGAAAATAGATAAAAACCACGAGTACGAGCACCACGAGTAGTTTTAAGTCTTAATAAGTATTATATTAACTTTTTTCAAGGCATAAAGCCAGACTTTTTTTTTTTTGTAAAAAAAAAAAAAAAATCGCAAAAGTGATGTGATTTTTGTATCCGCCATCATTAGTATTTCTTTTTTTTCTAAAAAGAGACACAATCTCTGTTTATTTATCTTTTTGAAAATATATCGTTATGGGGTGTAAATATGATGCCTTGTATTCCTAATATATCATTTTTAGTATAGTATGTGTATTTTTACTGTCTACAAATATTATATATAGGTGCGAAAGAGTTAAACACTAGCGTTGCACTTTAAAAGTGCAGCAAGCTAACCACTTCGGCAACTAATACACACTGAACTGCCAATTTGAACACTATTTAAAAACAATAATTGGAGTATAACTTTATAAAACGGCAAATAAATACTTTAAATTTTTATACTTTAAATCAAAATTAAGGAAATTTAGCCACAATGCAGTTTTTAAGTAAAAATGTCTATAGAACTTTGATATGTTTTATTTCTCATTTTAAAAAAATCAAAAAAAGAAAAAAAAAGTGAAAGAGCAAGGATTTAAACCACGGTGTTTCACTTCACAATTCTGCGACCTAACCTTTATCTAACATTCTGCCACTAAGGCGTACTGTTTGATGAAAGTTTCAAAACTATTTAATATACAAAAGACTTTAAATCAGAATAAAATTAAGAAAATATTGTCACAATTTTATTCAATTAAATTTAATTTTAAAGCAGGCTTGTGGAGCCAAGTCGGAGCCGGGGAGCTGCTGTTTTTTGATGGAGCCAGAGCCGCAAATATCAAGCGGCTCTCGGCTCTCATGTTTTTTTTTAATCTAGCAAAACTACTGTTTGTATGGTCATAAAACACTACAAGAGCTCTCTATCTATCAAACGAGCAAAACGATCTGGAAGAAAGGTTGGCTTTAAGGATAAGAAAGCAGCAATTAGTATTTGAACTTATCGAACAGAAAACGAGGCAAAAAGTATAAAGTTCCAGAGTTTTTTAAAGATTTGATTTTGGCAAGCAATATGCAGCTGTGGTTTGAGACCTCGAGCTTTTGTCACATTGTCAACTTTAAACTTGGATGTTTACATTAAAGAATACTTGCAAGCTAAACTTTTGCAATTTTATTGAAGTCACAATGTCCCCTGTTGGTTGCCCTAATCTTGCCTCTTGTCATTTATTTTAAGAAGAGTGGTACAATTTAAAAGACATCAAATAGCTTGAATCCATCAATCTGCACACAATTCCGTCCCTTTGAGAACTTTTGGGGAATTAGCAAAGTATATTTGCCATGCCCACTGGATACCCAGTGGGCTCGGGACTAAGTAAGGACGTAAGTAAGATGTTTTGGATGCCTTTTGAATGTTTTGGGTATCTTTGGGACGTTTAAAAGACGTCGTTATTAGGTACTGTGTCTCCTAGGTAGAATTAGAACTAAAATTTGAACTAAAAACTCTAGTTTTGGGTAAATAATATATAGAAAAAAGTGCTTGTTTAACCAAAACATTTTTCTTTTCAAATATAATATCCAGTAGTAAAGTAGTGATTTTATTACAATAACCTTTTGAGAGTTGGTTAAGAATTAATTGCTGTAATAGGTATAGTTTTGGGTTAGCAAATGTGATCAAAACAAATATTCCAAAACTTGCAATTTTTGTTCATAAAGTTTGGGAGCCGGATATTTCTTGGGAGCCAAAGCCGAGCTGTAAAAAAAACAGTCGGCTCCACAAGCCTATTTTAAAGTATTAAATTCAATTTTAAAATTCATTCAAATTCAATTCAAATTCATTTAAATTAAATTTTAAAGTTAAAGTAAAACTGTACAGCTTGATAAAAGTTTTAACATAATTTAAAGTTTACATAAGTTTTATACACTTTTTTCACATTTTCTCATCAAAAAAGCCATTTACTTGGGTTAATGGCTGCTGTGACTTCCATGTTAAACACTTACAACTGGGTAACAGCATTAAATTCATTATTAAAATATTAGAGGATTTAAATATTTATTTTAAATAAAATACTTTAAAAAACATTAAATTACATATAATGAGTGTTTTTATCATTATGACAAATTTTTAGCATGTTGAAAATAATTTTTGGCATATTCTGTCCCACTGCGAGAAGCTTTTATTTGCTTTTTTAATGGTTTTTTAAAATTTTACTCAAAATGAAGGCAGGAAATATACCTATTTGTTTATTAATAATGCCAAATTTGGAAATGTCAAGTGTTTTTTCTTTTCTTTATTATAGATATATATGTATTAGGCGGTAGTTGTGTAGTGGAAAAGCATGGTCAATAATGGGGGAGGGGGTTGATAGAGTGATCATTATTGTAGAATACTCAATTTAAAAAAAATAATATTTCTATATGAAATGAACCTTTTTTGTTAACTATAATTTTAAAAAATTTAACAATTTGAAAAATTTTGATTTTTGGTTATTCAGTTTTTTTTTAGAAAGTAGCCAATTACTAAATGGCTCATTGCAAGAAATTTTAGTTAAGAGAATGTCATCAGACTGGAAAGAGTTTGCTCGCCAGACTGGTTTGCCTGAAGTTGACACTTTTATTGAACATATTGATCATGACTTAAAGGATGATCAGTCTAAAATGGTTGCATTTCTTGATCAATTGTATCAATTAAGTTTGCTCTATTATAAAAATTTGATTAAACACTCTCTCAAAATGTCTAAGCGCTTTGATGTTATTTTGCAAATAGAAATGGATGGTAAGATGTTTTTTTTATTAATATTTCATATATATCAATTTTATTCAAGTTTAATAATGTTGTAAACAGCAATGGATTTTAACTTGTTGGGTAAGATGTTTTTTGATGAAAGCATGTTACTAATAAAAAATATGCGAGGTCTTGTCTAACTTGAATGTTATCTTTACAAAAAATTATTACATACAGAAGTTTAATTTTTTTTACCTAATTATTTTAATATTGATAATACATTATGTTTAAAAGTTTCAAAAATATTTGTTTTGTAACTTATATATATATATATATATATATATATATATATATATATATATATATATATATATATATATATATATATATATATATATATATATATATATATATATATATATGCATTCTGAAATTTAAAAAAAGTTTGAGCAAATTAAGGTTTCACATATTGAAAAAAATTTTAATTTTTTTTAAGATACATAAATATCTTTGAAATAATTTTTTATTTTGATGGGTTATATTCATAGCAAGAATGTTTTTATATTTTATAAATGTTTATTTATAATTATTCAACTTGTTTCTTTCTGAGCAATCTGCTTAAAATTTTTCATAATTAAATTGTTTCGTTTCTTTGTATGATATAGAAGAGAGAAAACATGAACGAAAGGCAATTGTTTGCTTTTAAATTTTGAATAAATGAATTTGATACTTTGATCTATTTTAGTTGCATTCTTCACTTTTAGATACAGTTTTAAAAAGTTTAAATGATTTTTTTTTTTTTTTTTTTTTTTTTTTTTAACATCTTCGCTTCCAACAAGGCTGCAAGCAACCACTATAAGAGTTGGAAGTTACTGGAAGAGAAAAGACTAAATCTGTAGAGCAAGATAACAATTGACTGATGACTTAAAAGATTGCAAATTATATGAATCAGGAAAGCAAGACGAAGGAAGCGAATTCCAAAGAACTGATGTTCGAGGAAAAAAACTAGAAGAATAAGAGTTTTTGAAGCACTTAGGAACAGTCACAGAAAAAGGATGAGACTTAATTGAATGGCGAGTAACACGAGAATGAATTTTAGTAGATGGCACAAGGGACGCTAGCTCTTTAGAGCAGTGCCCATTATAGTATTTAAATTTACATATTATTTACATATATTGTCTTCTTTTATATTTATTTTCATTTCTATATTTCAAATATAAAAAATAAAAAATGCTTTATAGTATTAAAGTTTTAACAAAACTTTTTTGACGGTTGCCACAATCCTCTTGTAATTTTTTTCAATAGCTGAAATGGCTTTTTTAGTTTTTAAAAGTAAAAGTTTTAAAATACTTAAAAATTTTTTTTGACTATTTTTACATAGATATTAGTATTAGTTACATAGATATTGCTCATCTAAGTTTGTATTATAATTTTTGATTATAAAATAAAAGTAAAAACTTAAAATAAAATAACTGAGTACATTGTTGAAGAAAGTAATTATGTTTTAGCATGGTTTTTGCATGCATTTACAAAAGCTTGAAATGAATGTATTTGCAATCAGTTTAAAGCAAACCATGCTTAAATATTATTATTGCTTGCTTCAATAGCATGCTTTTTTTTTTTAATTTTTATTTTTCCCTAAAATGAAGTAATTATGGTTTTCACATTAAAAACACTTTTAAAAATTTGAAATTAATTTCCGAATGTATAGAATTGTTATGTTTATTATATTTTTTAATTTTTTATTGTGTGTTTAACAACACCAATAATATTTTTATTAACTTATTATTAAATATGATTATATGATTATATTTTTTTAAAGATTTGAAAAAATTATTATAAAATTTTTATAAAATAAAAGTAAAAACTTTAAAGTAAAACAACTAAGTACATTGTTGGAGAAAGTAATTATGTTTTAGCATGAAGTTTGTTTCATGCTAAAACATAATTACTTTAAAAACAGGAAAAAACGATCAAGTTTTAAATTTAAACAATAATGCAAAAACTGTAAATGTTAACTTTGATGATTCAAGTTGTTAAATCGCAATCAACATCATTTGAGTTTCAAAAGGAAAAAAAATTTAATTTGTTAGATTTTGCAAAATGTTGATGCAAAAGTTATTGTTTTAAACACATTCTCAGTTAATCTTCCTTATTTGACATTTTTCATTTAAACTAGATGTTCGTCAATAAATAAAGATACGAAAGTCATTGTTCTTTAAAAGAATTGATTTATTTGGCCCTGGTAAAACTAAGGATTACTTTTTAATTAAAGTTTATCGAAGAGTATTATTGAAAAAAGAAACAGTATTCATTCGAACAACTAGTTTATGTTATTCATTAGACATTTTTTATATATCTAATAACTCTTTAAATAGAATAAAAATGATTTAAAAGTAAAACTTTTATATATGATATTTTTCTTTTAAACTAGATATTGGTCAATAAATAAAGATATGAAAATGTTCATTAAAAAAAAAAAATTTATTTGGCCCTGCTTATGCATTAAAACTTAGAATTACGCTTACATTAAAGTTTATCGAAGAGTATTATTAAAAAAGATTAAACAATGTTTAAACGATATAATTTAAAATGATTCTCATTAAAATAATTCAAAACAAAAGTAGCATAAGAAAATTGACAATTATGAAATGCAAAATAACGTTTTGAAACTCTTTTCAAATTGTTCAATAGATGTCACATAAAAGAATGTCATATAAAAGATTTTAAAGATTCAATTTTGTTAGTCGGTTTGTATTTTTGATCTTGTTGTAGTCTTATTTATATTGCTCATGTTGTTCATATGCTCCAATATTGTCTAATACTGCTAGTTAAGTTTTATCACTTTTATCAACAAGTAGGGCATTTGAAAACTCATTTTGTTGACAATCTTCAATCCACAATTGAAAGGAAAATAGTTTTGATTTTAAATACATGCCTGGGTTTAGACACAAACAAGGTGTACAATGGCACTGTGGTTCCCACAAAATTAGTTGCTTCAAAAACTAAAGATAAAAAAATTTACTTGTGTTTTATGATACACACTGGGCGCAACCACACCAAAAAATCGACTGCAATTTACACTGAATAATTTGGTAGGCCAACTGCATCAGCTGTCATGCACAACATCTGAACAAGACCCAGGTGTTGTTATGACTAACAATCTGAAGGTTAAAAAATCAAGACTTCTTCATGGCTCCATGAGCTGGCAACCGAATGCTTGGTTCAAGAAAGCTTTTGAGGTCAAAGTTCAGCATAATGGCGCACACGCAAACGAAAGCTTTTTGAGAAACAAAGGCTTTTTAAGGCCAAAATTCAACATTATGGCGCATACTTCATATGTTCACCCACACTAGCCCAAACTTAAGCAAGTTTAACAACAAGCCACAATACATATTTCCAACTTAAAACACTTGTCCTATATTCAGAGACTATCATGGATTAACTTGAGAATGCTAACCAAACATCAAAAAAGAGGAGACTTTATTGAGCAATACAAAATCATCAGCAAAAATGACAAAATTAACTTTTCAGTCCCTACGCTTCTACCAAACACTGAGTCTTAAATAATAGTTTTACAGTCTTCGACCGTATGGGCACACAAAACAGCTGAAAGCACAACTTGAACAATAGGGTGACAATTTTTTTGCACACACACAAAAAAAAAAAAAATTAACACTGCATCAAATTCTTTTCTACACCCCTCAGTGATATTAAAACTGTTCTGGTTTTGTTTTAAGGACTAGTATTGTGGTAGATGTAGAAATCGGATGATTTTATAATTAACCATTATTTTGAAATTATCTTCATCCATCATTAATATTTTTTTCTTCCTCAAAATGTATCATTTTAAAAGTAAAATGTAATTTAATGTTAGTTTTTTTTTTCAATTAATAGTTTAAGACTGCATTGCAAAATGTTTTACAGCAGTTTTGAACATTTTTAAACTGTTAACATATCTACTAATAAAAAATTGCACATATAGAGAAAGGTGTAGTTTCATACATAGTTTCAGGTAAGGTTTATGAAAGGTATTATTTGGTATATTATTTAGTAATGACAAATAAATTAAATGAATTGTTTTTAAATTAAAAATATAATTGCCAAGATATAGATACAATAATACAATCAATTATTAAAAAAAAAGCAAAACATGTCCTTTAGGATTAAATTTATAATATCATAAAATGCAAAGGAAAAACGTGTCATCAGGAAAATGGAGATTTGTGTCTTCTTAGAAAATTAGAGAACATTTGGGAGTCCTGTGGTTTTAAAAACTATATAATTGGAGAGGATAAAATATTATCAAAATTTGTTAAACTTCACAAAAAATGGGTATCAATGACCAAGGGAAAGTTGCTAGTTTGGAAAAATGACACTAAAGAAAAGTTAGTTGAAGAATTTCAATCAATCATGGAGACTCTTTTTGAAATTGGAAAACCCAACATTAAAGAGCTTATACAACTCAGTCAAGATATGCCAAAAAACAAAGAGAGTAAAGAGGAATTAGCATTTTTGGAAAATCAGAAAAATGCTAGAAAACAGTTTATAAGCGGGCATATAGATAAAGAACTTGAAGGAAAAATTGAATTTAGACAAGAGAAATGCCGTAGATATACAGATTATAAGAAAAAAAATGTCAATAGAGGTCAATGGAGATCATAATGTCAATGGAGGTCAATGGAGATCAAAATCATAATGACAAGAGCTACGATTACTTAGGTTTAAAAGATTTAGAACAAAAATAAAAATACTGATGGAAAATATTCAAATGGGATAAAATCGATATCTGAGTCAGGTAATTTTTATCATGAAAAATCTAAATTGTATATTTTTCATGTGTATTGTATATTACTCTATAGAATAAACTGTGAATGTACTTCTTCATTTTTTTTTTTGTTATTATTATTGTAGATTTTTCAAACCTAGCATTAATAGTAGATAATACTAATTATAATTCTGATGAGGTTGAATATCAACAAAAAATATCAAACAATGCTAAAAAAAAATAAATTAACAACATACCACTAATGCTGCGATCTGATTTAATCCTAGTCAATAAAAAACTTACTTGAGATGGCCTAATTTGCAGCTTTAACTCCTCTCAGTGCTTACACTGAGAGGAGTTGAAGCTGCAAATTCGAAGTTGAAGCTGCAAGTCCGGCTTAAGTTACCGAAATCAAACAATGCTTATAGTCAGTATTATGAACTAATATAATCTTAAAATGAATATGAATAAAAATTAAAATAAATAGAGAATCCATTCAGATAAAAATTAAAATAAATAGAGAATCTATTCAGATTGAAGCGTTATGAAGTTGTTCAAAATCAGGGAAATGAAGTAAGAGTTATATCAAGGAAATGAGTGAAAATCTTGTCCTTCACTTTGATGGCAAACTATTTACACATTTATATAATGAAATCCAACAAACGGTTACAAGTGATAGAGTTGCTGTGTCTGTGTTTGTGTAACACGAGGACAATTATCTTTTAGGAATTGTTCAAAGTGACACAAGTAAAGCATTTGATCAGGCTTCAGTTATTCAAAATTTGTTAAAATTTTTTGAAGTTTCAGACCCAGTGTTTGTTGTGTGTGTTGCTAATACAGCAACCAACACTGGTAGGAAAGAGGGTGCAGTTATAATATTGACAAGGGTGTTTCAGAAACCTTTATTGTAGCTATTATGCCAGCCCTATAGGCCTTGTTAGGAAGCGTTTCCCTATTTAAATTTTACGTACGTATTCACAATTTTACGTATGCGTTTCGCAATTTATGTTACGCAAAAACTTTTTTTAATAATTCTATTTTAAACAGTCTTTTAAAAGAGATTAAGCGGAAAACATTAAACTGTAATTAATTGTTGTAAAAAACATTTGTCGAATATTTTTTTTAATTAGATAAAAAAACAGATAGATATCCTTTTTCTATTTTCCTTTTTTAAAAAAAAGTATGTTTTAAATTTATTTTTTTAAAATTAAATTAATTTTATTATTATTCATAGTTTTAGTAATTTATTTGACTAAATTTAATTAAAATTCTTTTAAAAATTTAAAAACGCTCCGTTTTACAGTTTTTTTCACTGATAAAATTTCCAAAATTTATGTTAAAGTAAAAAAAAAATTAATAAATTTAATTTAAGTTACTTTAAAATGTTTGCACTACATATAACTTAATTTTAATTTCAGTTAAGTTTCAAATAGTTCCAGTTCCAAATACTGGTCTGAATAATGCTTTTTTATAAATAAAAAAAAGTTTTTTCAAACTCGAGTTTAAATGTTATGTTTGGGTTTTCCCTTTGTCGTTAAATTTGGTGTAAAAGACTTTTTTAATAAAACAAACCAAACTTTGAACCAATTAAAAATAACGCGATCAATAAATAAACTCTTTAAAAGCCTAATTTATATTTATTTTATTAAAAAAAAAAAAAAATTATAAATATAAGATTTATAAAATTTTAAAATTATACTGAAATTTGTTAAAAACAAGTTCTGGTAATAACATCTTAAAACCGAAAAACTATTTCTCTTTTTGGATTCAGTAAGAAATAGTAAATATACATTAGGTTTCACTGCACATAAAAATAAAATATTTTAATGGAAAAAAGCCGAAAAGCGGGTAATCTTCGTTTAATTGTAGTGGTAAGAGCGCTCGCTTTGTAAGCGAGAGGTTCGGAGTTGGACTCCCACCATGTCCCTGGAAGTACCGCGCTTAACTTAATTTCTCCGCGCAGTGGCCTTGCTTGTCAAGGTTTCGGAGTTAAAGAGTTGAGAGAGGGTTGTACCTCGATTTACAACAAAAAAAAGTTGAAAAAAAAATTATAGAATTTTAAATTTTTTAAACATTTAAAAGACTTACAATAATTTCTGATGTGTTTGATGATGTCTGATGTGAATTTTTCTGATGTCTGATGTGAATTTAATTACAATGAGGTGTTAAAATACGTAACTGGCGCAATTAAACTTTTAACGATGTAAATATCTTTATTTAATAAAGTTACATATATTCATGTTGCGCTTTTCTGTTACGCAACAAAATCTCATAACAAGGCCTGCCCTATATACATGAAATGTATATTAAACATATTTACAAATCAATAACTGAAGATAACACCAATGGTCTGCCAAAGACCCTTTACTCCTACTTTAAGAAGCAATGGGAGAATCCATTTTTATCTACTTGTGGTGCCTCTTCTAGTTTTAAATGTTTGATAAGAAGACTCTCATAATTGGTTCTGGAATTCATCAAACATACTTGGAGGTGAAGACATATTAAATTTGTTCTTGAATTTGAGATTTTCCCCCAAGATAATTACAGGCATCTTGTGGAATGCTTAACTTTCTTATATGTGGAATGCTTAACTATCCTAATATTCAGTCTGACAAGCTAAAAAACTTTAGGATTCATCAACGAGGTGCCTGTCATAAAGCTAGATTCATTGCAGATGCATTATATTGCATGGCTTCGGAATTAACATCGCCAGTTATAAACCAGCAGGTTCTAGTCTCTAGAGTTAGTCTAATGATTATTATATTTTATGCTCCAGATTTTTTAAAAGAGGGTTCTGAAAGAAACATTGGACTTTTACAAAAGTTTGTGAACTTTTCACACTCTGAGAATCAGAAACAAAACATTTTGCTAGTTGTTCAGGAAAATCAAAAATAGATTTCAAAGAATGTTCATCAGGAAGATTTTGTTAATTTTAAATAGATAATGTTATATTATATATTGCTGTAAATGCAAACATGTTTTATTTGTTAAGCTCTTTTGTTAATTATCTCAGATCAAAGTTAATAAAGCTAATAATATAAAACAGTAATTATACTAACATATGCTTTTTTACATACATTTTTTAGCATATATTGGAAAAAAATGATGAATATTTAAATTATTGAAAAAATACATCTACCTGTTACATTGATCTTAGTTAGCTAAATTTTTCAATATAAGCTAGTATATGGAGAACAGGTATTTACACAGTGTATTTGCAACTTTTGAAAAAAGTTAAAAAAGTGCAAAAAAATTGTCACCCATATGTACAAAACTGCGCTAAAAGAAACAACTTCCTCACCAACCAGCAATTTTGTTTTTCAAAAAAAAAATTCCTGGGAGTCACAGCCCAGGACTCTTGTGGAGGAATGGGCTTCTACATCAACATGGCATAGAGGCCCACTAGGGTAAGTCTGGCCCTTGATTATTAAATGACAGCATATTAAAATTAGATTTCATCTCCATTAACTTAGATCTCGAAAATCAAATATGTGATGCAGAATAATCTTTGACTCAAACTCAAAGAAAATAATTTATTCTGGGCAATGTTACTGAATAGAGTTACTGAACTGATGTTACTAAGCCTTCTGTATGTTAAGAAAGGTTGGTTCAGTAACCTGTTGTTCAATAATTTAATAATATAAATTATTTTTTAGACAATTATTTAAAATTTTGTATCAATTGTTGACATTGTAATAAATTATATAACGTGTAAAAAGTTTTTTTAATTTAAAAAACCCAAAAAATTCATCATTTAAAACTTAAAAACACAAACAAACAAAAACTATATAAAACAAAAAAAAAACTTATTTTTTTAAGCTTCTTTTTTTTTCAAGAAAAAAAATAACAACAGAAAAAAACACAAAAACATAGGAAAAAATAGTTTTTTTTGCAATCCAAAATTATGACAATTTTTCAGCATTTTGTAAAAATTTTTTTGTCATACTGTCCCAATGGGCATTGACAAGATTTTACAGTCCCTGATCAAATTATTAGCCCACTTTATAAATTTTGTAGAATTTTGACTTATTAATTGTTTAGGTGCCATTAAAATTTGTTTGTGATGTCTTTACTTACTTACTATGTTTTCTTTAATTGAAGTAATACTTTTTTGACTGTTGTTTATAATTATAAATATATAAATATAAAAGACTGTGATTTATAATAATCTAAAAACATTTTTTAAACCTTATTATTTTGTAGCATACATTACATTACATAGTATACATTTTTTAGTATACATTTTGTATACTTTGCTTCAATGTTTTTTATACAAAACAATTTTTATCTGTTTTAAATGATTTTTTTGTAAAAAAAAATTGTCTAAAAGTTCTAAATAAAAAAATAGGGAAATAAAGGAGACATCAGTTCTGAAAAAAAGCCCTGATTCAATACCTTCTGACCAATACCTTCTGACCAATAAGCATTACTCAATAAGTGAAATATCTAGAAAATGTGAGATGTCAAGACGTAATGTAAACAAAATCAAAGAGAAATTGAAAAATGGCTTTCCATTAGGTATTCAGAGGCATAGCAAATTTTGTCAAATAAAAAAAACAACACCAAGGAATGAGAGAAAGCCAGTGAAAATAGTAAAAGAAAATAGATTTGCTACATACTCAGTAGTTACTAGCAAGTTGAATGAGGTAGGACTAAATGTAGCAACAATCACTGTTTGACGAAGTTTGCATGGATTGGGCATCAGAAGTAGAAGACCAATTCTCAGTAAAAAAAGCGCCTGGATTGTCAAAGTAGTACATTTGTTTCAGTGTCGACGTGACTGGAAATCGGCAAGTCATTATAATACAAAAAGAAATTTTTATTTCCTAATATTCTTGTGTTTTTTAATATTCTTGTGTATTCCAGTGTTGGTATTTAGTGATTATTTACATTTTATTTTCTGGCGGTACGCTTCAGTGATGACTCACCATAGAAATTATGATTCAAAAAACTCAGTATGTAAAAAAGCTTCCAATGAAAAATTTCTTGAAAATTGTATAATCTAGACAATTGAAAATTGTATAATCTAGACAATTTAACATCCTCCAAAAGTCATGTTTTGGTTGGTGATAAGTGGAACAGGCCTTGGTCAACTGTACATTGTGGATGGAATATTGAAATGAGAGTAATACAAAAAAACATTAAAAACCTGTTATTAAAGAAAGAAATTTTGCTAAAAAAGCTTGCAAATAGGACCCAATTGATTTAAAAATTATTTGGCATTAAAACCATAATGCACGTTTGAAAGAAATGGCTTTATATTGCATTTATAGCATGTCGAATCATATTTATGCAGTTATAAAAAATAAGGGAGGATCAACAAAATATTTAAAGTTCATGTTAACTTATTGATATTTTTTGTATCGTATGTTAGAATATAAATATAATATATTTATGTATAAAAATTTTATCTGTATTTTTATCAAAACATAAGTTTTACCTCTCAGAAGATAAAAAATACAAAAAATATCAACATGGGGTAATAATTTGATTGGGAACTGTAATTGCTTTTTTAATTGTTTTTAAAATTCTATTCAAATTGAAGGCATGATATATACCTTTTTTTTATTGATAATAAAGCCAAAATTTGAAGATGTCAAGCAATTTTTCTTTTCTTTATATTATATATAAGTATTAGGCAGTAGTGGTGTGGTGGAAGAGCATATTCATTAATGGGTCGAGGGGGAATGATTATTATTGTAGAATACTCAATTATTTTAAATTTATTTTATATGCTGAAAAAATTTTTTTTTTTTTGTTATTTGTAATTAAAAAAAATTAAACAATTTTTAAAACATTTTACTTTGATTATTGATTTTTTTTTTAGAACGTAGCAAATTACTAAGTGACTCACTGCAAAAAATTTTAGTTAAAAGAGTGTCATCAGACTGGAAAAAGTTTGCTCGCCAGACTGGTTTGCCTGATGTTGATACTATTATTGAACATATTGATGATAACTTAAAGGATGACCAGTCTAAAATGGATGCATTTCTTGATAGATTGTATCAACTTAGACCTCTCAGTTATAAAGATTTTATTGAACACTCTCTGAACATGACTAATCGCTTTGATGTTCTTTTGGAAATAGAAATGGATAGTAAGATTTTTTTTTGTTAATATTTCATATTGATTTATTTTATATAAGTTTAATAGTTGTATACAAAAATGAATTTTGACTTGTTGGGTACAATGTCTAATTAAAAATGTGTTTAACTTTAAGGTTATCTTTACAAAAAATTATTACATCCATAAGGTTTAATTTATCTTTATACCTGATGATGTCAGTTGATATTTATAAAACATAATGTTTAAAAGCTTCAAAAAGATTGGTTTGATTTTTAAAAGTTATTTATTTGAAATTCAATGCAGTTATAACTTAATAATTTAGTTGATATTTATATAAATTCATATATATATCAGGCCTTTTTATGAGATTTTGTTGCGTAACGGAAAAGCGCAACGTGAATATATGTTAAAAGTTTAATTGCGCCAGTTACGTACTTTAATACCTCATTGTAATTAAATTCACATCAGACATCAGAAAAATTCACATCAGACATCATCAAACACATCAGAAATTATTGTAAGTCTTTTAAATGTTTAAAAAATTTAAAATTCTATAATTTTTTTTTCAACTTTTTTTTGTTGTAAATCGAGGTACAACCCTCTCTCAACTCTTTAACTCCGAAACCTTGACAAGCAAGGCCACTGCGCGGAGAAATTAAGTTAAGCGCGGTACTTCCAGGGACATGGTGGGAGTCCAACTCCGAACCTCTCGCTTACAAAGCGAGCGCTCTTACCACTACAATTAAACGAAGATTACCCGCTTTTCGGCTTTTTTCCATTAAAATATTTTATTTTTATGTGCAGTGAAACCTAATGTATATTTACTATTTCTTACTGAATCCAAAAAGAGAAATAGTTTTTCGGTTTTAAGATGTTATTACCAGAACTTGTTTTTAACAAATTTCAGTATAATTTTAAAATTTTATAAATCTTATATTTATAATTTTTTTTTTTTTTTAATAAAATAAATATAAATTAGGCTTTTAAAGAGTTTATTTATTGATCGCGTTATTTTTAATTGGTTCAAAGTTTGGTTTGTTTTATTAAAAAAGTCTTTTACACCAAATTTAACGACAAAGGGAAAACCCAAACATAACATTTAAACTCGAGTTTGAAAAAACTTTTTTTTATTTATAAAAAAGCATTATTCAGACCAGTATTTGGAACTGGAACTATTTGAAACTTAACTGAAATTAAAATTAAGTTATATGTAGTGCAAACATTTTAAAGTAACTTAAATTAAATTTATTAATTTTTTTTTTACTTTAACATAAATTTTGGAAATTTTATCAGTGAAAAAAACTGTAAAACGGAGCGTTTTTAAATTTTTAAAAGAATTTTAATTAAATTTAGTCAAATAAATTACTAAAACTATGAATAATAATAAAATTAATTTAATTTTAAAAAAATAAATTTAAAACATACTTTTTTTTAAAAAAGGAAAATAGAAAAAGGATATCTATCTGTTTTTTTATCTAATTAAAAAAAATATTCGACAAATGTTTTTTACAACAATTAATTACAGTTTAATGTTTTCCGCTTAATCTCTTTTAAAAGACTGTTTAAAATAGAATTATTGAAAAAAGTTTTTGCGTAACATAAATTGCAAAACGCATACGTAAAATTGTGAATACGTACGTAAAATTCAAATAGGGAAACGCTTCTTAACAAGGCCTAATATATATATGGATATATATATATATATATATATATATATATATATATATATATATATATATATGTATATATATATATATATATATATATATATATATATATATATATATATATATATATCAGGATGGCCAGCCAACTGGAAATCAGGGATTTTTTTTCTAGTCAGGGAAAAGTCAGGAATTTTTATTTTTTTTCTAAAATTCAGGGAAAATGTCTCTTTTTTAAAGTTTACTATTTTTTACAGTTTTTTTTACTTACTCCCAAATAACAAAACTTAAAAACTCACTCTTTGAAATATGAATGAGTCAGGGAAATGTCAGGGAATTTAATTTTTCAAAGTGGCTGGCCACCTTTTATATATATATATATATATATATATATATATATATATATATATATATATATATATATATATATATATATATATATATATATATATATATATATATATATATATGTATATATATGTATATATATATATATATATATATATATATATATATATATATATATATATATATATATATATATATATATATATATATATGTATGTATATATATACAAATATATACATATATCTATGTATATATATATATGTATATTTATATATATACATATATATATATATATATATATATATATATATATATATATATATATATATATATATATATATATATATACATATATATATGTATTTATATATATATATATATATATATATATATATATATATATATATATATATATATATATATATATATATATATATATATACACAAAAAAATACATATACATACATGTTTTTTTGGGTTAAACACTTTTTTTTTAAAACAGCCATGTTTAGTCAACTTTTTTAATAATAAAAAAAAGCATTAGTCATTTTACTCAATTAAATTTTCTTTTCTATTAACATACTACATTGTACATATATTTACTACATATACTTACTACATTATTATTTAATGTTCTGTATATAAAAACAAGCTTTGCTGCTTTTTCTACTCCTATCTTGTTTCTTATCTTAGAATGAACAAGCCCTAAAGTTGAGAAAATTCTTTCAATTCCAGCACTAGAAGCTGGTGCATTCAACAAACCTTCCTTATCCATACTAATGTTGTTAAAAAAAAATGCTGTCAAAATTGTGTAATTTAAAGATTTTAAAGGTTTGCACCATTCTGTGATCCATTTTTTAATACATTATACAAATACCTTTTATCGTATGTAGCAGATTTGGCTTTTAACTTGAATATTATTGGTATTAAGTTCTTAAATTCTTTATATGCAAAGGTCATTGCAGCTTCATTTTCTATTACAGAAAGATTAGATACAAAATATCTAGGATCTTGCGTTTTTGCAAAGAAATGAGCATCACTGACAGTCTGAATATATCTAGTTAACATTTTTTTTTTAGTTGATAAAATATGATAACATGTTTATCAGCTCATTAAAAATTTTAACAATGTCACTTAGTTTTGTTTGATCTCTTTGCTACTTATCTAGAGCAACTCCAATTGGTTTTAACTTTTTCAACAAAAAATTAGTTTGGTTTAAATTGGTATTTTTTTGATTGGTTTAAACCATTGTATATTAATTACAATGTTTACAATTTTATTTAAATTATCAAAGATTATTATATATAGTTACATTTATATAATGTTTTTATATATTTTTTTATATATGTTTTTTTTTTATAAATATTTACAAACTTTTTCTAGGAATAACTTTGTAGGCACTTTTAAAGGGATCCCAAAGTGCTGAGACAAGTTGTGTTTATTTTAAAGAGAATGATAAAAAAAAAATGTTTGGTCAGAATTTTTTTAAGTAAAACAAAATAATAAATGTATACCAACAAAAACAAACTTTGTTGTTTTACTCGAAGCTCGCTGTTTCCACAGTAGCTATTATCTGAAAGTCTTTAAAATATACGCCACAATCTACAGACTTTATAATTTATTCAAGCGCGTTTAATTCCAAAGAGTTTTAGTAAATGACGTCATTGTAGAATTTCGTTAAGAAATCTGAAACTTATTTATTTTTTAATCAAATTATAGAATTTTTTTAAATTATTATTATAGATGACTAAAGAATATTTTTAGTTACTTATATTATATAAAAGATTTTTTTATCATAAATTACTGTAGAATTTCTTTAGTTATTTTATTTTCTAACTTTTGCAAAGCTCGCATTAAAAATATAAAACATTTCAGATATTTTAAGCACATCTATTGCTATAAATTATTTTTTAATGATAAAAAGCAGCTTTTGATTTTTTCAAATTTAATTAAAATTTTTTTAAAAATTTAAAAACGCTCCGTTTTACAATTTTTTTCACTGATAAAATTTCCAAAATTTATGTTAAAGTAAAAAAAAAAATAAATAAATTTAATTTAAGTTACTTTAAAATGTTCGCACTACATATAACTTAATTTTAATTTCAGTTAAGTTTCAAAAAACTGGTAGAGTATGTTTCACAATTTATCTTGTTTTGTACATAAATTTTTACTCTAAACATATATAATTTGTTTCTTTTAAGGTTTAACTCTCTACATAATTAAGAACAATTAAACCATATTGTGTTATTATAAAAAGTTATCACTTGACAAAGTTAAAAATCTTCAGTAATCCTGACTTAAAAAACTTTTTTAAATTTAGTTGTAAAATAAAGCAGCCTTAACACTGTAAAATTTAACTCGTAGAAATGTATAGGTATTTAGCTAAGTAATTATAAGTTTTTTTTTTGTCTCGAAAAGCATTCTCTTCATACATTAAATGAGTTTTGTTTTGGAATTGTTTTAATTTAATTTTAATTAAATGTTTTAATTACTATTTATAAAACAATGGTTTTAAGCACTTTGCATATTTTATTGTTCAATGATGCGTGTTAAAAACTTATTTAATAAAAAGTTTATTTGTTTAGCTGTTTTAATGTTATATAGTTTGCTATGCTTTCAAAAAGATTTATAATTCGAATTTTAATTAGTTGTCAATGCCTTTCAAATTTTATTCAAAAAAATGTGTTGTTGTAGGGTAAATATTTTTGTTGAAACGGCTGGTAGCGAAAGAATGTTAACCTTATGAAAGTTTAATTAACAGCATTTTTTTGCTAAATTTTTCATCGTTTACAAGATGAATATATTTAATGAAATTTATTTTGTAAAACATGTAAAACATTGTAAATATGTAAAACATTGTAAAGCATTGCTTACTTATTTTTAAAATTGAACAATTATTGGTCAAGAATGCAAAAAAATTGTAGCATTATAGAGTAAATTTTAAAATTGAAATCATTTAATGAAAAAATTTTTATTGTCAATTTTAGTTTTTTTATTTGTAACTTTAAGAGACAGGTTAATATAACAAAATATGTGCCAAACACAACTTAAATTGAAAAGTATTAAACGCAATATGTTTTTTAACGCGCGTTGCAACAATTTTAATCGCCATCTGTTTTTAGTTATTGCCATAAAACATTATTTATTGCTTTACCTAATAAAATATCTCTAATTAATGATGTCATTTACCGAAATTCTTTATTAATTAAAACTTTAAGAATTTGTAAAATGTCATTTTGATAGGAGAACAAAAACGTCATTGCAATAAACAGCTTAGATAAACTAAAGAAAATTCACATTGTTTACATAAAAAGAAAAAAAGATTCAGAAAATATAAAAGGTGATCAACAACTTTTTTATATATTTATTTTATTTAAGAGTGTAATATAAAAAAAACATAATTCTTATGTTTTGCTTCCTATAAAATAAGAAACTCATACAATTGATAATAAAGGCTATTTTAAAAAACAAAATAAACAACAACAAATAATATTGATTCATAAAAAAAATTCTACTATGACGTCATTTACTAAAACTCTTTGGAATTAAACACGCTTGAATAAATTATAAAGTCTGTAGATTGTGGCGTATATTTTAAAGACATTCAGAGAAAAGCTACTGTGGAAACAGCGAGCTTCAAGTAAAACAACAAAGTTTGTTTTTGTTGGTATACATTTATTATTTTGTTTTACTTTAAAAAATTCTGCCCAAAAATTTTTTTTATCATTCTCTTTAAAATAAACACAACTTGTCTCAGCACTTTGGGATCCCTTTAATAGCAAAAACTTTTAGCACAAAAACAAACTTTACAAAACAACTCAAATTTAATAGTATAATAATAAGTATTGGTTTCTATGGGCATTAAAAGAACTATTACGTTAAAATTTTTATAAAATATATTTAAATAGGATTTTAAAAGTTAAAAAATTTTGTTTTTGTTTGAAATTTATAAAAACCATCGGTAGGGAGTAAAAGTAGAATAGAAAATCAAGTGGAATAGTGTTAAAAAGTAAAAAATGTGTGTTCAAAAGGATGCAGAATACCCCCATTTGGGTGCAGAATTAGTCCTTCAATTTTTTTGCTGTAGGTGCATTTTTGTTAGGTACATTTTAGGTATTTTTTGAAGTCTTGAGTGAAGACCAAAATTACTACTTCTATTTAGGATTACTTCTGAGGTTTAGCGTTGTGGGGGAGGGGAGGGGGTCAGAGAAATAAGTGGAGGTAACAGGGGTTGGGGGAGGCACACTAACCCCCGCAAGCATTTTTTTTTGCACTTGTGATAAGTACATTTTATTGATGCTTTTATGTGGCTTTTATCATTAAGTACATCTAAGGCGCTAAGCAATTTAAATTTTGAGTTTGCTAAGTTTAATTTGATTAACAATTATCATTTAAAAAAAAACATTATTTAAATAATTAGATTTTTTAAAAATATTAACATTCTACCTATTGCTGTAAACAAGCATTAAAAAAAAATTTACTTTCCTGCTAGTTTATACAATTTTTTCTGCAAGATTTCATTTCCATTGGGTACAAAATGTTTGTCGGATGTCTTATAAAAATTATACTGACATGTGATGTCTAGACAGCATTGTAAAGACATCTTACAGGCATCTGTGCCTTTCTTTAAATTCAATGCTCTTAGCAAGCTCACATTCGATAAAAATTAATGTCAAAAAAGACATTGTTTTTTCATTGTTGATCACAGATAATTTTTGATAATCTCTAGTCTATTGAAACTCTCACTCATCATAAGCAGATAAGAAAAAGTCCAGTTGATTTTGTAGAGTATAGACAAGTTAGGAAAACATGATATCATTTATTTCTCTTTTAAGAATGGATGTAGGTCTTTCATTTGTAGTTCATTTGTCATTGCTGGAGATACTGATGCATTCACTTTGAAAGTACGGCTCTTGCGAGTAGGTTTCAAGTGTGGAGGAAGGCCCATACAGGTTTTTGCATAAAATATTTTTAACCCATAAAAACAAATTTTTCTGTATTTTTATGTACTTTCATATGTTGTTTACCATTTGCAATTATTATAGTTTTATGAACATCTGTGACTGAACAGTCCCATTAGTTTTGATACACCAAACATTAAAATTTTTTTTAGTTTTATTTTAGGTACCCTAAGAAGTCCTTACAGTCTTATCACAGAGCACAGCAGAAGTAGTGCTCTGTGATAGAGCACCACTTTCGGGGTGGTGTGATGAAGCACCACTTCCGGCGGTAACATTTGAAAGAAAGTTTCTTCCTTACTGATTTCATACTCCTTCTTTACTGATGTCATAAGACTTGCCTGAAAGAGGTGGCATTGAGCCACAGATCTCTAGCTTTTGAGGCAAGCAGGGTAACCACTGCGCTAAATTTAAGGGGGCGTCAGTTGACCAATTTAAGAAACTTAGGGGAGGGGCAGCTCCCCCATTTTATGTCAAATGCCAAAATTATATGGTTACACGAGGAAAAAACTTTTAAAATTAGCTAATTTCTGGTATTCATTCAAAAACGAAATAATATAAACAAGAAATAGTTTTGTTTATAAAATTAATTTAGGAAATTTACAATTTATTGTCAGTATTTGTTTAGCTAAGAATAGTAAAAAAATATTTATTAACTTGTTGCTCTTACGTTTGGGGTAGAGGCTGGGGCAAAGGGCTTTTTTTGTTCCCAGGCTCTAATCATCATTTTTGCAAAGTAACCCTAACCCTAACCCTGACCCTAACCCTTCTCTTCCTTCCATTCCAGTCAAACAGGTTGACCCATTGTTAGACATTCAAATCACTCCGGCTTCTGTTGCTTAAGTCATATCTCAATTAAACTCGTCTACAGCTTGTGGTCCAGACAACATTCCTGTCACAGTCTTGCAGAATTGTTCTCCAGAACTTTCTTCAACTCTCTCTAAACTATTAAACAAGTGTTAGACTGAGTCTTGTTTTCCTGCTTGTTGGAAAATGGCATCTGTAGTTCCAATATTCAAAAACTCTGGAGAAAATTCTGACCCCTCCAATTATCGTCCGATCAGTCTTCTTTCTGTTATTAGCAAGGTCTTTAAGTCTTTGATCAACAAATTCCTCACATCTCATCTTGAGTCAAATAAACTACTGTCAGACAATCAATATGGTTTTCGATCCTCTCGCACGGCCGACTTGCTAACTGCTGTAACTGAAAGATTTTATCGTGCATTAGATGGAGGCGGTGAGGCTAGGGCTATTGCTCTCGACATATCTAAAGCTTTCGACAAAGTTTGGCATGCTGGTCTTCTCCATAAGCTTGCTTCATATGGTATTTCTGGGAAAGTTTTTGAGATTATCAAATCATTTCTTTCTAACCGATTTATTAAAGTCATCCTTGAAGGCCAACACTCTTCTTTATTTCCAGTAACTTCTGGGGTTCCCCAAGGTTCCATCCTGGGCCCTGTTTTGTTTCTTATCTACATAAACGATCTTCCTGACAACCTTTCATCTAAAGTAGCTCTTTTTGCTGATGACTCAACTTTATACTCCTATCTTGACAAAAAGTCTTCTCTTTTCGATCGCCTAGAACAAGCAGCTGGTCTTGAATCCGATCTCACTTCAGTAATAGATTGGGGTTCCCAGTGGCTTGTGAATTTCAACTCTAAAAAAACCCAGTTGCTTACTGCAAACAACTACCGTAATATGGTCAACATTCCTATATTAATGAATGGCAATCCTCTTACTGAGTCCGCCTCTTTACGTCTTCTTGGATTATCGCTTACTACTGACTTTTCATGGAAACCATATATACAATTGATTGCTAAATTAGCTTCTGCTAAGGTTGCTTCTCTTTATCGTGCTCACCATTTCCTTACTTCTGATTCCATTCTCTACCTCTACAAATCTCTTATTCGTCCCTGTATGGAATACTGTTGTCATATTTGGGCTGGTTCTTCTAACGATTCACTTTCTCTTCTTGACAAGGTCCAAAATCGCATTGTAAATGTTGTTGGACCTGGACTATCTGCTAAACTTGAACCTCTTTCCCATTGTCGTAAAGTTGCATCTCTTTCTCTTTTCTACAAATACTATCATGGTCACTGCTCAAAGGAGTTATCATCTCTAGTTCCATCAACTAAAATTCATTCTCGTTTTACTTGTCATTCAGCTAAGTCTCATTCGTTTACTGTATCTGTCCCTGCATGCTCTAAAAACTTTTATTCATCTAGTTTTTTTCCCCGCACTTCAATCCTTTGGAACTCTCTTCTATCTTCATGTTTTCCTGACTCATACAACCTTCAACTTTTCAAGTCTTCTGTCAACCGTTTCCTTGCTCTATAACTCTGTTCTTTTTTTTCCTAGTAACTCCCAACTTAATAGTGGTTGCTTGCAGCCTTGTTGGGAGTGAATGCAAATAAAAAAAAAAAAAAAATTTGGCATTAGTATAAACATATAAATGTTTGGATTTTTCTTTGTCCGGAAATTAGTTAAAATTTAATCTCAAACAAGATATTAATTAAGCAAATTTTCTTAATTAAAATCTTAACTAATTGTTTTATTTTTCTACAAAGTTATTTTAAATCATTCATAAATTACTCCAATTAAAACTTTAAATTAAAGCAAAAAATAAAAGGTTTTCCTTTGTGAAATTTTACAAAAAACTTAATAGCTATTTAACTTCAATAAAAGTCAGCGGGCAAAGTAAAAATTATTTATTTATTTTATTTATTTATTTATTTTTACTTCACCTCCTCAAGGCCGAGAAGGCCACTACAGACGAGGAGGCTACTTATTTGTGGATATAACCCTCTCTCAACTCTATAACTCCGAAACACAAACCTTGACGAACAAGGCCGCTGCGCGGAGAAACGAGTTAAGCACGGTACTACCAGGGACGTGGTGAGGATCGAACTCAGAACCACTCGTTTATGAAGCGAGCGCTCTACCACTACACCACTACCGCATACTACTATAATGAAATAAATTGGGCGTTGCGTAATATATGGTATATACAATCCCATTAAAAAAAAACAACTCAAAAACAAGATGATGTAACAGTTGCAAAGAAATATTGAGAGATGAGGAACGATTTCGTGATTAGTTGGCTAAGGAGGAACAGCCTTTCTCCCTACTTTATTCCCTGACCATCAGATAAATTATAAAATAAATACTAAACTATAAAGTTAAATTAATAACTAATTGCAATGTTTTAATATAAATGATAACCAGCGGGCTACTTAATTCAAAAAAAAAAATGTAACGATTTGGCATCTTTTAAGAAATGTGTTAACTTAAAAAATTGACATATTTTGTTAACGTAGTCGTGTGTTCAACTTCAATTTTGTTTTGTATAAAAATAGAAATTTCAAAAAATAAAGTCTATATATATACAATATATAAATACAATAATGAATTTAATAATAATTTTAAAATAACTAAAATGATTAGAAAATAAATGCACATAAAATTAATGTTGGACAAAATGAAATATTGATGAAATTTTTTAATAGACAATTGTTGGACAATGTTCGATGATCGGCGCATATTTCGAGCCCTGTATATATATATATATATATATATATATATATATATATATATATATATATATATATATATTATATATATATATATATTGAGTCAGGTCAATAGGTCAGGTCAGGTTTTCCTGCTACTGGTAACATGTAACCCAGTACAACCTGCTCCATGTCCTGCTACCTTGTAGGATACGCTTTTTTAGGCAAAGGCTAGGAGAAGTTAACTCTGAATTAAAACACCCCCTGCCTTGGGGCTCTTGGTTGAGTAAAGGCTAGAGATGGTGTCTCGATAAAAATACTCATCTTGGGCAGATGTTACATGCATCCAGCTGCTGTCTTGTAGAAGGCCTCCTAGGCAAAGACTTAAGGGGTAAACAGATTCTATCTGTTGACCAGCCTCGCACCCCTTCCTCATCTATTAGGCTGGCGCAGATGTATTTTTAATACATTGTTTCCAGTTTAGGATGTTGAACGCTGGATCTTCTTGACTCAATGCGTGGGTATTGCTTGTGTCTCTATTTTTATGACTGGGCAACTCATTCTATTATCTCCTAATGAGGGTACAGCTCTAAAACTCAGTTTTATGGTTCTGAGGCCGGCTGGTAGTCAGGTTTCCCGAACTCTGTGGTAGCTCTCAGAGAGGCTGATTCCATCAACAGCCGAAAAATATCAGAGTACTAACAGTGCCATGTTGCGCATGGATGGTGTCCCTGTTTGTACTTTTAGTGTGCATTGCAGAGGCCACATTTGGAGCCCTTTGTTACGGCTTAGGGTTTATTATTAGTAATGAGGCTATTGCTTAGTTGTTAAATAGTGTACTGAGTACTATCTATACTTGAGTCAAGTTCTTTATAAATTGAAAATGACTAAAGTACCTAAAACTAAAAAACACAAAAAACCATTGTCATCACCAAGTTCTCTAAACCTATCATTTACTAATATTCGTGGTCTTCGAAGTAACTTTTCTTCTGTTGAGTCTTATCTCTTGCAAAGTTCACCAGACCTACTTGCTCTTTGTGAGACTAATTTGAGTTCGGCTGTCCCATCTTGTGATCTTAGTGTTGATGGTTATCTTCCTTTAATTCGTAAAGACTCCAATAATCACATGCTTGGCCTGGGTATCTACATTCGGAAGAACTCACCCATTTGTCGTGAAACTAGGTTTGAATCTACAGACTATTCATTTATGTGCTTTCGTTTAGCACAACTTCACTCTATCGCCTTTCTCTTTGTTCTATATCGCTCTCCTTCATCCCAAGATTGCACTATTCTTGATGTTATTTCTGATCAAATTGACCAAGCCCTCTCTCTTTATCCATCAGCCAATATCGTCGTTGTTGGTGACTTTAATGCCCATCACACCGATTGGCTTGGCTCTAGTGTCAGTGACTCTGCTGGCGTTAAGGCCCTCAACTTTTGCTTTTCTCAATCTCCAACTCAAATTTCCAACTCGTTTTCCAGACAACCCTAATCATTTACCTTCTCTACTCGACTTATGTCTTGTTTTGGATCCTAGTCAGTGCTCAATTTCTCCACATTCACCCTTAGGTACTACTGATCACGGTTTGATCTCTCTAAAACTATTATCAAATTCTTCTACTTCATCAGAATCCCCCTATCATCGTACCGCATACAACTACCTTAAAGCTGACTGGGATTCTTTCCGTGATTTTCTTCATGATGGCCCTTGGGTAGAAATCTTTCGTCTTCCTGCTGACAAATGTGCTTCTTACATAACTTCGTGGATTCAGGCTGGCATAGAATCTTTTATTCCCTCTCGACGATTCCAGGTCAAGCCTCACTCTTCTCCTTGGTTTTCCTCACATTGCGCTGCAGCAATTTCTAATCGAAACCGTTACTTCCATATCTATCAGCAAAACAATTCTCCAGAAAACAGACATCTGTTCACTATCGCCAGAAACCATTGTAAAAAGGTTTTGTCTGACGCCAAAGCTTGCTATTCCCAGGTCATTAAATCTCGTATCTCATCACAAAAATTAGGCTCTCGAGACTTCTGGAGAATCTTTGACAGTATCAATAATAAGGGCAAATCTGTTATTCCTTCTCTCTTGTATGGTTCAGACTTTGTCACCTCACCTAAAGACAAAGCTGAATTGTTTGCTAAGAACTTTTCATCAATATCATCTCTTGATTCCACTAGTTGCGTTTTACCTGACATAGCCGTCAAACAGGTTGATCCCTTGCTTGACATTCGCATCACTTCAGCTTCTGTATCTAAAGTAATTTCCTGCTTAGACTCTTCAACAGCTTGTGGTCCTGACAACATTCCTGTTGTAGTCTTGCAGAGGTGTTCTCCGGAGCTTTCATCCATACTTTCTAAACTATTTAACAAGTGCTTATCAGAGTCTTGTTTTCCATCATGCTGGAAAGCAGCATCTGTTATCCCTATTTTCAAAAATTCGGGAGAGCGATCTGATTCATCTAACTACCGTCCCATTAGTCTTCTTCCTGTCATAAGCAAGGTTTTTGAATCTTTAATCAACAAACACTTAATCTCTCATCTTGAATCAAATAACTTACTTTCTGATCATCAATATGGATTTCGTTCTTCTCGTTCTACAGCTGATGTGCTAACAGTAATAACTGATAGGTTTTACCATGCATTAGATAGTAGTGGAGAGGTTAAGGCTATCGCACTTGACATTTCTAAAGCTTTTGATAAAGTTTGGCATGCTGGTCTTCTCCATAAGCTTTCTTCTTATGGTGTAGCTGGTAACATCTTTAAGATTATTGAGTCCTTTCTTTCCAATCGTAGTATAAAAGTTGTCCTTGATGAACAACACTCTTCTTCACATCCTGTATCTTCAGGGGTTCCTCAAGGTTCAATCCTTGGCCCTTTACTCTTTTTAATTTACATTAACGATCTTACAGATATTCTCACATCCAAGGTGGCATTATTCGCTGACGACACTACCATTTACTCTTGTCATGATAAGAAGCCTACACTCTCTGATTGCTTGGAGGGGGTATCTGAGCTTGAAAAGGATCTCACTTCTGCTACAGCATGGGGCTCACAGTGGTTGGTGAACTTTAATTCAGATAAAACTCAATTTTATTCGGCCAATCGTTATCGTAATAATTTAGATCTTCCTATATTTATGAATGGTAATGTACTAGATGAGTCATCTACCATTCATCTTCTAGGATTATTTCTTACTTCTGATCTTTCTTTTAAACCATATATTAAATCCATTGCAAAATTAGCATCTGCTAAGGTTGCATCTCTTTATCGAGTTCGACACTTTCTTACTCCAGATTCTATTCTCTATCTCTATAAATCTCAAATCCGTCCCTGTATGGAATACTGTTGCCACATCTGGGGCGGATCTTCTAATGATGCTCTTTCTCTTTTAGACAAGGTGCAAAAACGAATTGTAAACATAGTTGGACCTGCTCTGGTAGACAATCTCCAACCTTTGTCACATCGTCGTAATGTTGCTTCTCTTTCTCTTTTCTACAAATACTATAATGGGCACTGCTCTAAAGAGCTAGCGTCCCTTGTGCCATCTACTAAAATTCATTCTCGTGTTACTCGCCATTCAATTAAGTCTTATCCTTTTTCTGTGACTGTTCCTAAGTGCTTCAAAAACTCTTATTCTTCTAGTTTTTTTCCTCGAACATCAGTTCTTTGGAATTCGCTTCCTTCATCTTGCTTTCCTGATTCATATAATTTGCAATTTTTTAAGTCATCAGTCAATCGTTATCTTGCTCTACAGATTTAGTCTTTTCTCTTCCAGTAACTTCCAACTCTTATAGTGGTTGCTTGCAGCCTTGTTGGAAGTGAAGATGTTTAAAAAAAAATATATATATATATATATATATATATATATATATATATATATATATGTATATGTATGTATGTATGTATATATATGTTAAAAATATATATATATATATATATATATATATATATATATATATATATATATATATATATATATATATATATATATATATATATATATGTATGTATGTATGTATGTATATATATGTTAAAAAAAAAAACTGGTCTTAGTGTAATCTATTGATTTAGCTGCCATAAAGATAATTATCTATTAAGTTCAGAGTTAAACTTAGATAATGGACAATACGTTAAAACTAAATTTTGGACTTCTGTTTTTGCATTCTTGCGATTTTAATTTTTAATTATGATATTATAGCTGATGATGCTGGTAACTATATGCGGTAGTGGTGTAGTGGTAGAGCGCTCGCTTCATAAATTAGTTGTTCCGAGTTTGATCCCCACCACGTCCCTGGTAATACTGCGCTCAACTTGTTTCTCTGCGCAGCAACCTTGTTCGTCAAGGTTCGTGTTTTGAAGTTATAGAGTTGAGAGAGGGTAATAGCCACAAATAATTAGCCTCCTTGTCCGTAATGGCCTTCTCGGCCTTGAGGAGGTAAATTAAAATTAAAAAAAAAAAAAAAAAACTATAACCAAGTGAAAATTTCAAATAAATTAACAATAGTATTGAAAGAACTCGTGTTAATTGATGTTTTTATATTTTTAACATATATACTCTCATACAAGATGTCAACATTCAAATCATATACATATATATTTATATATATATATATATATATATATATTTATATATATATCTATATATATCTATATATATATATATATATATATATATATATATATATATATATATATATATATATATATATATATATATATATATATATATATATATATATATATATATATATATAGATATATATAGATATATATATAAATATATATATATATATATATATATATATATAAATATATATGTATATGATTTGAATGTTGACATCTTGTATGAGAGTATATATGTTAAAAATATAAAAACATCAATTAACACGAGTTATATATATATATATATATATATATATATATATATATATATATATATATATATATATATATATATATATATATATATGTGTATATATATATATATATATATATATATATATACACACAGACACAGGCACGTGTATATATATATATATACACACACGCAATAGCCTGATGTGAATTTGACATCATATAGTTCTATTTTTTTTAATTTTAAATAATATTAGTTATCGCAAATATTATTTACCTTCTTTTTTATTTTTGCTATAAAGGAATGTTTATTTTATTTTTTTATTTTTTAATATTAAATAATTAAATTTAATATCACATTTAAATAAAATGTTTGATATTAACAAAATTGTTTCTTTTCTTGACATTTGCATAAATAAATTAAAATATGTTGAATTTTTAAATGATTATTTCTTAAATTTCTATTTGTAGCTTTGCAACTAAAAATGATTTTTTATTTAAAAAAATTTAGCGTGTAACAAATAAAAAAATGTTAATTTATTTACTTTATTTATTAAAAGTTTATACCTTTTTTAACAATTTTGTAGTGAAAGTAAAGATTATTTATCCAAACATCATTTATTAGAATTATATTGCTGGGAATATCATTTACTAAAGAATAATCGCTGGAATTTAACTTGCATTATAAAAAAAGTTAACTTTTAAATTTAATTTTGAGTAATAAAAAAATGTTTAGGATGAAAAACCGAAAAAACAATTGCAATAAAAATGAGCTAATTTATTTTTTTCACAATAGTTAAAGTTTAAATATTGAACAATATTTAGTAATATTTTGAAATAAATTTGACAGTTAAATTAAACCCAAGCATTAACTTTAATTTTAATAAACTTCAATGCATTTTTTAAATCTAAATTAAATTATAAATTTTTATTAAATTAGTTTTAAATTAAATCATTTATTTTTTATCAGTATTTAATTATATTATTATGATCTTTGCTTCAAGCTTAGTATTAGCGTTTTCCAAGCGAAAAATCAAAATCAAATCAAAGTAAAAATATATTTTTAATTTAAGTTCTTTTCATCAGTAAATAGCACTTATATCTAACTTAATTGAACGCTGTATTTCCAAAACGTGACAAGTCACACTTTTTTCAAAAGTGAGGTTATTTTTAAAAAATATTTTTTTTTTAGAAAAAGTTGATGATAAAAAATCTCTCAAATATAAGATGTGAGATGTAAACACTTATTAATTTATATAAGCTACAAAAAAAATCTTCAAAAGTTTTTTTACAGAAAATACATTTTTCACTCTCCTATAAAATTTTAATTTTGTGACTCGTCATGCTTTCAAAATACAGTGTTCAGTGTTGACTATCAAACTTTTTTAACAAAATTTTTTACATAATCGTCATTCAAAAGTTAATGTGGTTTTTTTTCAAAATTAAATACTTCTTCTATCTTACCGCTTATAGAACATCCAAATACATAATAATAAATAAAAAAATAAATAAATAACTAAAAAATAAAAATAAATAAAAAAAAAATAATAAAAAAAAAAAAAAAAAAAAAACATCCAAAAACAATAATGATTTTATATAAAGATTACTAGTTTGTATTTTATGGCTTAAAAACTATTGTTTTTTAACAAAAAAAAAAAGTACATCTTTTCAGAGTTGTTTTATATAAACTTTTTTAATTTGTATTTTCATAAATGTTTTTGTTATTTTTTGAAACTTTTATAAAATTTCACTTCTTTTGAGACCCAACATGATATGCTTTTAAAAAACTTTTTATTTCAAAACATTAGGGACTTGTTTGATGTTTAAGGGTTTTGTGCAACCCCTAAAAATATTTTTTATTCAAAATTTTTTCAATTGTAAGCAAGTTAAGGTTCCAAATAATTATAAAAATTTGTCTCTTATATAGATACATAAATTTCTTTAAAATGATTTTTTTTTTGGTGGGTGATATTCAGAGCTTAATATATAAAACATATAAATATATTTTATAAATTAAACATTTATAAAGTATATTTATATATTTTATAAATGTTTAATTATAATTTAACTCATTTCTTTCTGGTTAATCTTCTTAAGTTTTTTCATATTTAAATTGCTTATTTTCTTTGTATGATATAGTAGAGAGAAAACAAAAACAAATGATCATTGTTAGCATTTTAAATTTGAATAAATAAATTTGATACTTAGATCTATTTTAATTGCATGCATCGCTTTTAAATACAAATTAAAAAAATTTAAATAATTATTTACATATACTGTCTTTTTTTATATTTATTTTCATTTTTACATTTCAAATGTAAAAAAAAAAAGCTTAATAGTATCAAAGTTTCTACAAAAATTTTTTGGCGGTTACCATGATCCTCTTGTAATTTTTGAAAAAGCTGAAGCAACTTTTCAATTTTTATAGGTAAAACTTTTTAAATACTTAAAAATAAATTTTTAAACTTTTTTACATTGATAGTAGTATTTATGCATCTATGTTTATATTATAGGCCGAAAAAGCCTATTAAAAAAGACTTTTTGTGACTACAACCCTCTCTCAACTCTATAACTCTGAAACACGAATCTTAATGAACAAGGCCGCTGCATGGAGAAACAAGTTGAGCGCCAAACTACCAGGGATGTGGTGGGGATCAAACTCGCTGGGTGTAGAAACAAGTTGGAACTTCTTGATTATGAGGCGAGCGCTCTACCACTACACCACTACCACTTACACCCTAATATAATGTTTTTCAGATATGGTTACAAAATGGGGTGACCATGGCAACTTAAAGGGCAACTAAAAATATTATTTTGATTATTTTGTGTTGTTAAAGTAAAATACATAAGCGCAAAAACTTTATATAGAAGGATATAATATATTTTCATTAAGCCAATCATTGACATAGTGTAAAAAGTTTTAAAGTAATGAACAACCCTCGGAATTAGGGTCAGCATTAGGCAATGCCGACCTAACTGCTGACCTGAAAGTGTTTGAGATCAGCAATTTTTTGCCAACCTCATTTCTATGTTTGATATTAAATAAAATAAATGAAATATTGCTTAGTTATATTTATTTTATAGCCATGATTTTTTAAACTAAGTTTCCAAATTTTAAAATGTTTAAAACTTTTGATTTTTAAAATTTCTATCAAGTTTTAATTTTATAATTTAAATTTTCTATTCTCATTTGGACAAACACGTTTTGAAAATAGTTAACATTCAAATCTACCTGTTAGCAGTAATGACTTCATAACTTTCTTTTCTAATTTGAACTTAATGCACGGTTTATTTATTATCAAGTTAATTATTTTTTATATACTTGATTATATACTTAATATTTATATAATAGACTTGTATAATATACTTATACTAATATAATATATATTAGTGTAAGTATATATACATATAATAAATGTGTATATAAATACTTATACAAATATAATATATAAATAATTTATATACTGATGTATATTTGTAGAAATGTGTTTGTTACATCAGTAAAATCCAGGTCATGAAGGCTTGAAACTAGTTCTTTTGTTGTTTGTGAGCTTACCTAAAATTAGAATCCTGCAGTAGAATCCTGTTCCGACTCTGAAAAGACTAATATTTTGTCCGACTTAACAAATTAAGCAAAACTCTCCTTATGTCAGACTTTTCGAAAATGTCTGACTTATTGAGGTTAGAAGACTTAATAATTGGGTGTGTCATACTTTTTGAAAATTGAATTTCGTTTTGCATAACTAAAAAAAGGTGAGGTTAATCATTAAAAGTTCAAAACTGGTAATTAAACAAAAAGAAAAAGTTTTAGCTACCAGGGAATCAGTGACAATGTTTTATCAAAAGCCCAGGGAGGAAAGGGGGATGGGGGATAGGGGTAAGTTAAACTGAAAAATTTGTAACTTTTTTATCTTTTTATTTTTGAAAATTGTTAAAAGTGTTTCCTATTTCTAAAACAATTTATTTTTATAAAAACAGCAAAAAGGGTTGTGACTTCTCTCCCCCCCTCTCCTTCCCTCCAGCTCACTGCTGAAAGTATTAAAATGTGTTATAACTAAACATAAAATGCTTTTTATAAATCCATGAAACATATTTACTGGCACAATAAAATATCATAACAGTACATTATCATAATAAAGATTATTACTTAAACTTTGTCAAGCCAATAAGGTTTTTTGTTTGGGTAGATAGTGCGAAATTAATTTCTGAGATAACTCTTGTCCTTTAATCCAACTATATCTCCTATCTTTTGTGAAAATATTTTCAGATGCCTGGGTGACTTTTTTTACACATCTTTCTTAAGTGTGGCAACACAAGTTTGGTACAACCATTGGTTTAAAAAAGTACTCTTTGATATTTGTAGTTGTCATGCAATAAGTTAATGGTAGTTCAAAAGCTGTTTTCCAATCAATTAGTTCTTTAAAAAATATTGATTTAGTGTTGATATTTGGTGTTCTACTTGGTCTAACAGATAGGTCTCCTGTTGTACATTTTCATCACCTTCTCATTTCAAGAATTTTATTTTACACTAAAACTTCTCTCTTCTTTGTTCTCATAACAAAGTATAGTTTGAAGAATAGATTCAGAGAAATAATACCAAGCATAGATATATATATATATCTATATATATATATATATATATATATATATATATATATATATATATATATATATATATATATATATATATATATATATATGCTTGGTATGCCTTATATATATATATAAATATCAAGCATATATATATATATATATATATATATATATATATATATATATATATATGCTTGGTATTTATATATATATATATATATATATATATATATATATATATATATATATATATATATATATATATATATATATATATATATATATAAATATATATATATATATATAAATACTCTGAATATCTAGTGACTGGTGTTAAAGCAACAAGCTGGTAAAGAATATGTTTTGGTCCTTTTATCCAACTCTGCTTAACTTTGATGTTAAACAGACAGACAGGAAAAAACACTCCTACAATATACTCTACAAGTTGCAGAATATTTTGGGCAGCATTGCCATGAAAACCATGATGAGATACCCAAATTCTATAGATTCTATTGCTGTTGTTAGCCATCTGGCCATATTAACAGGGCCAGTTTCAAGAAGTTTTAGTTTCCGAAGAACATGACCACTTTATATAGCTTTAACTATTTGAAAGCCATAATACTGATCAGTAGAAAGGTCTTTTACTACATCATCACTCAAATTAATAAGAGACTCACCAATTTCAATCTTAGTAAAAAAAGGGTTAATTTCAAGATTGGTTGCTTGGTCAAGTAAACTTCCAATAGGTCCACTGCATTTTTTACCGCTTTTAGATTCTTCATCTTACAATTTAATCAGATGTTTTAATGGTAACTCATTGGTGTGTAGAGCACAGACAATCCAATTTAACTTTAACCCTAACTTTAGCTCCATTAATTGCATCACTCTTCCTTCCCAACTAGAGTTCACATTGGTAGAGTCTTCACCAATTGCTGTTAAGTATGTGCTAGTTTTTCTTATTTCAGTATACTCAAAGATTTTGTCTGCTATAATATCTGCATGTTTCTTTTCTGCTTCTTTAGCTGGTGTGAAATGAAATAAATACTTCCCACCACCAGAACAAACAGTGTAATGTTCTTCTTTAATTTTAGCGGGGTACTGTCTGTCTGATCCATCTACAGTTAAAAATATTTTAGTCAGATCTTTTCATCCATCAAAAAATATACAGTTTATAATCTCTTTATTGCAGTAATTATCAAACTAGTTAGCAACTTCATTCATAACTTTATCTCTAGTTTTTCTAACTTTACTGTGATCAATTATTAATCTATTGTCATTTTTGGATACAAGTCCTCCATCTACCAATGCTGCAGTAGCTATTGCTGCAGTTAGTCTTAAATCAGCACCATATCTAATACTGGCCAATACAATATTAGAGATATCTTCATAGTTTCTAGATTTTTTTAAATATTTTGTACCTGAGTTTTTAATACAAATCTCAGTTTCATCAAATTTGAACTCTTCAAAAATTTCATGTTTGCTATTTTGTTTATCTTGAGCATTAGTTTTGTTTTGAGTCGTGTATTTTTTTTCTCTCATTAGTTTTTCTTCTACTCTTTTTCATTTGCAACTTTCTACCTTTATAAACATTTTGATTCCATCAAATCAGCAGGTCCAATTTGGTAAGAACTAAGAATTCCAATCTTTTTTCGCTGTGCTAAAAAAAAAAAAGTGGGAATAATTTGTTTACCTCCAAAAAGTATAGAAATTTATTTTCTTTTTAAACTAATGAAAGAAAAATTAAGTATTACAATAATTAAGTTTATTAACTATAAAATTTACTAAATAAAATTTAATTTTTAATATAAGTAATTAGTTAGTTCATTAATTAGTTTTTTTTTCTCCCAAGGATAGATACAGGTAATGTATTTTTTACAATCAGGTGAACAAAATTGCTCAGAACAAAGTGAAATCATACATTTACAATCATCCAAGTCAAATAATTTGACAAACAAGCTCTGTACATATTTTTGCATCACCGTAAGGAAGGAGGCGTGAACTTCCTGGTTAAATGCACTCCCATAGCGTTCTGTGGCAAGACTGATAGGTCTTCTTGGGGCACCTAAATAACAAAAACAAAACAAAAAAAAAAAAAACTTTTAATCCCTTGCAAGCTCTTCAGACTTTTTACTCTCGTAATGAAATTAGCGAGTGGTATTTGTCGTGTCCGAAAGGCCATTTAAAGGTGTGTTTCACATGCACATAGAAATCGCTGCCACTCCATCACAAGGCCTGTCTATATATATATATATATATATATATATATATATATATATATATATATATATATATATATATATATATATATATATATATATATATATATTTGCAATTATTAACTGCTTTAATATGTTTGCATTAATAAAGTTTTGTTTACTTTTTTTTAATTGCTTGCATATGTTTTTATAACATACAGTATGTATGTTATAAAAACATATGCATGCAATAAAAAAATGATACTTTTAGGTAATCCTATTAATTAACTTTTAAACAGGATGCATTTTGCTGAGTGTTCTTTTTTCAAAAGGAATAAAAACAAAACAATGTTTTCTTAGTAAAGATTTAAAGCAACTATTTCATTATTTTTATTAAATTTATTTTCTAAATAATAATAGTAACAGTTATATTTTAGTTCCTAATTTTTGAAGTTGTTGGATATTACTTTAGTTTGTGTGAGTGATAATTAAAGAGACTTGATATCTTTCATTCTTACATATTCACAAAATTTAACTTTTTTGCAAGCACTATATTGAAGGTAAGAAAATGAATATTGAAAACTAGTGATGTGCCGGGTATCCGGTTCAGGCCAGGGGGACCCGGCAATTTGTCTGTTTTACCCGGTATTGGCCATTTTGTTGCAGTACCTGGCGCCGGGTATCTTCAAATTGATTTTTACTTTAGTTTAAACTTTAACCATTAAACTTCTTGATATAAGTCTAAGAGTGTTATGTAGTCGATAACCACAAAGTTCTATTAACTTAAAACAATCTCACTTAAAATATTTTTTAATACATTTTTGCATAAAAATTTTTATGGATACAAAAACTGTAACGCTAAATGAAATAATTTGAGAATACGAATAAAAAGAATGGGAAAAAAAGTTTTAGAATAGCTTCTTTTTATTCTGTTAAAACACAAGATAATTTTTAGCAATTTGTTCTGAATAAAACGCTTATAATGCTTTCGAACGCTGATAGCACTTTTCATTCGTATCAAGCAAAAATCATAAAAGTAGAGATATAAGGTAAATATTATACACATTTTTCATATTTTGATTTCAAGCGTATTATTAAAAAAGTTATCGTTTTATATAAAATAAACAAAAACTTTGATATCAAAACTAGTTTCATTATCTTTATAGAAACTTTATTTGAAAGAAAAATTATGACAAAAAAAAGTTTAGCATGGAAGTTCTTTGATATAAGCACGACTCCTCATATGAGTAAGTGCAAACTATGTCATCGTTATGAGAGGAGGAAAATCTTTCAAGTCTTATGGAACTACAGCAATCGTAAAACATTTGCGTTTAAAGCATTCCTAAGAGTTTGAACTTGCAGAAGAAAAAAAAGGTTCAATCATTGCCGTCTATTTCTGAAGCCTCAGTTGCTTCTACCACCAATACAGTACAAAGTAACATTATTTAGGGTTTACACAAAAAAAAAAACAGTGGAGTATTGATGACTACAGATCTATTCGAATCCATAAAATAATAGGAAAACTTATCACATTGGATATTTAGCCATTTTCTATTGTTAAAGATACGGGGTTTGATGAACTGATTAAAGATGCTTACCCTAATTAAAAATTACCATGTAGAACATATTTCAGCCAAATTGTAATCCCTAGCATGTATGATGAACTGTTTAAAGATATAAAAATAAAAATCTCCGCGGCAAACTATTTGTCTCTGACGACAGATATTTGGACAGCGGATACTGCAAAAATTGCATTTTTAAGTATTACAGGACATTGGATAGATCAAACTAAATTTTCCCAAAAAACTGCTGTTCTTTGAGTAATTCATTTTCCGGAAAAGCACACAGGTGTTCATATAAAAGAGTATTTACAAAAAGGTTTAGAAACTTTTGAAATCCTGTTAAGCAAAATTCATCTTATTGTTACCGATAATGCAAGCAATATTAAGGCTGCAGTAAAAACAGTAGAATGTAATCAGTTCCATGCTTTATCCATACTTTGCAGATAATTCCTGCATGTATTCATGCAGGAATTATCTTTTTTCGGATATTTCCGGAGTTCCGGATATTTTTTTAATTTTTTGTATTTTCCGGATAATTAAATAATTTTCGATAATACAATTTATAAAATTTTTTCTGTTTATTACTGTCATCAAATGAAACAGTAACAAGTATATATAAACAGTAAATTTGTTGTCTATAAATTTCGGAACGCTATATTTAGTTAACAAACAAAGCCAAAAATATTAAAAGATTTCCCTCGCAGAGTTCACCAAAAATTAATAAGCATTTTTATTAAAGTTTAAGAAAAATCCCAGAGCAAAAAAGCGAATGATCTCCTACTTTTAAAATAAAATTAGCAATTCGTGTCAAACTCTTTATTTTTTAAAAATATTGTAAATATACATTTTTAAAATACCGTAAGATTTAGTGTCTTTGGCCCTACGGGATGACTTTAGCCCAAGCGAAATTCTTGTTTAAAAATGGTTTAAAATTGATACCTCAAGGTATGTTGGTTGATGTTTAGTAGCAAATTGTGGGAAATTTATTATTTATTTAGTCTAACTTAGTTTACTTAACTCGAGTTTTTGTGATATTATTGTAAATTGCACTTTAGAAGAAGCGAATTTTTTTAGGTGTGTAAACTTTTACATCGATAGCAGTACCTGTAGAAGGTTTTTTTATTGGAATATACACTGAATTAATTTTAAACCATTAGTGTTTGATTCCATCTTGTTTTGAAAGTTTAACAGTTTATTACTTTTTTGTAATTTAGATAAAAAAAAAAAAAATAGGTTGTCTTTGGCCCACTACATTATGTAGTGGGCCAATGATCCGGGCCAATGTCACCCTATGTAGTACACAGGGTGACATTGGTCAGGGCTAAAGTCACCCCATTATTAGAGTAAACCTTTTTTAGTGATCATTTATAGATATTATAGTAGTTACTATGTTGGAATGAAAAATTTTGTTGTAGTAATGCAATAGAAAATCAGTTTAACAGTTTATATTAGTAAATCAGTATAAAATTATAGTGAAATTTGTTTAGTTCTTAGTTTAAATATGCTGCAAAATTCGTGGAAGAAGAAAATATGTTACTTTAGAACAGTGAGACAATGCATTAAAAGATTTAAAGAATGGCTTAACTTTTTAAAGACAAGCGAAATTTTTTTTTGTTGATCTTGGTATATTGTATTTCAAAGACTTTGAAATACGATATACCAAGATCAACATTAAAAAATAAAATAAAATAAAATATCCTAAAAAGTATGATGGTCAGCAAATATTTACATCAAAAGAAGAAGACATGTTTAAGGCATATGCATTGATAACTACTTTATAAATCTATCAAATGAAATAAGTAATATATCATCTGATAATATATGGAATTATGATGAAACCAATCTCAGTGATGATCCAGGTAAAAAAAAAAAATTAACTAAGCTCCTGAACGCATCATTAATTTGACAAAGACCTCATTCTCTGTAATGTTTTGATGCAACGCTAATGGTGAGTTGCTACCAACTTATGTTGTTTACAAAGTTATGTCGTTATGGAATACATGGATGGAACATGGGCACGTTATAATAGATCAAAAAGTGGTTGGTTTGACTTAACATGTTTTGAGGACTGGTTTTTTCTCTTTACTTCTTCCCAGACTTTTTTCTTACTTCAAGACTTACTTCTTCCAAGACCAAGGCTCAAGGAAGAAGTGTCATTATAGGTGATAACGTATCTTTACATTTGAGCATTGCAGTACTGGATGCATGTCAAAGCAATAACATAGGATTTGTGGCATTACCAGCAAACTCTACACATTTTTTGCAGCCTCTAGATGTTACCTACTTTAGACCTATTAAGATTAACTGGCGCAAAATATTATGTGAATTGAAGGAGAAAGGAAAAGGAAGGAGAGTTGCTTCTCTTCCTAAAGATAAATTTCCTAGACTTTTAGACCGTTTAATTACCAACTTAAATGAACATGGGAATGATAACCTTAGAGCTGGTTTTTGCAAAACTGGAATTTTTCCATTAGACAAGTCTCAAGTGCTTTCACAACTACCATGTTGTAATGTAGGTTTAGACTAAACTACTGATTTAGTAAGCTAATTATTTTTAGATCACTTATGTAAGTCACTGGATGATCCCTCAAATGGTTCTAAAAAACCAAAGCGACGTAAAGTATGTGCTGTCCCAGATAAAAGCTTATGTTCAACAGATATATCATTGTGTGTTATAAATGAAAATAATAGATTAAATTCAAATAATGTAGATACACCTATCAGTATTATAAATACAATTGAGACCAACAACATTGAATTTGCTGGCCCAAGTACAAATACTGGAACTACTGAGAGTTCTAATATAATTTTTGCAGATGTAAGTTTAGTTGTAGAAAGTCATACAGAATCTTTAGATCATTCAACATTCGGCAAAAAGAAATTTCAAAAGATTGATAAAACAAAAAATGTTTGTAAAAAGGAGAAATTATTAAATCTTGTAGAGAATTGTTATGTAATTTTTATATGCAATGGAGAGTTAAATCCTGGACAGGTTTGTTTATTTATTTTGAGTTATTTATATTTAGCTAATCAATTAGTAAACTTTATAACTAATTAATTTAATAACTAATATTATATTAAGAAGAGCAACTTTTTTTTTCCCCAGTCTGAAATAGTCGATTTTATTGAGGAACCATAGAAATTTTCGAAAAGAGGAATTTATTCAGTTCTAGAACTTTTTCAGTAAATTTTTTAAAACA
>NC_061163.1:1315919-1320919 GCF_022113875.1 Hydra vulgaris | reverse complement strand
ATAAAAATTTATATAATATCTTGTCATAATTTTAATAAAATGTTGTTATTGTAAACAACCATTTAAAGTTACTTTATTTAAAAGCATTTTGCATAATATAAAAACATTTAATTAAAAAAGTTTTGAAGAAGTTTACTTGAGAACAATATGTGCAAACATTTAAAAATCTTAAATGCATGGTCAGGAATAGCATGAATTGTACGTCTTTTCCAGGCTTTCACAGAAAGGCGTGCGATCGTATGTCTTCATATGACCACACAAAAAATAATATTTTAACTATTTGACCATGGCTTTTGACATATTTTCAAAATTTAAAAATGCGCTACAAAAACTTACCTAAACTTATCTAAAAAAAAAAAATTGTAGAAAGAAAAAAAATCTTAACAAAAGAGAAAATAAAAAAAATAGTTAAAGCAAAAACACAAAAAAATATCATATATACAATCCAAATAAACTCTTTTTTATTTAATATGTTTCAAAAGATAAACATTTCTCATAAAAAATACATAATTATATTTTTTCAACAAAGTTTTGTTTATCTTTTTAAATGTATTAACTTTGATTATTCTTATTAAAATTCGTTAAAGGGACTTTTGTAGTCGTAGAATGTCATCGTTTATAAAAACAAAACAATTTTTTATTTTTAACGTTTATTATAAAAAGGCACGCTTAATCAATTTATATATTATAATTTATATATTAAGTTAAAAAAATATGTAACTGTCATTTATATTTTAAAAAAAAAAACATTATTAGTAAAATATTTCTTAATTTAAAAGCATTTTGCTAATATAAAAACATTTTTTAAGAAGTTTTGATGTAATTAATTTCACTTTTTCAGAATATTTTTCATTTAGCGTGTTGTTTTTTTTAATTAGCTGCGGTCAAATGGTCATAGCAAAATGTAATTTGCTGGCTTGTGAAAGCCAGGTCTTTTCTGACCTATATAAATATGTGTGTGTGGTAGTAAATATATATATTTTTTTACAGTACTTTTTAAAGATGTTTTTTTTCATAAAGTACGTATGCCAAAAATTCTGAAATTTGACACCCCCTCCCCCCTGTTGCCATGCGTATTTTTAAGTCCCTAACTGCCTTGAAAAGTTCATATGTTTTTCATATAGCCCCCTCCCATTGAAAAAAAAAAAGGTGGAGGAGATACCCTAGATACTTTAAAAGTATTTAGGGTACGTCCTCCACCTTTTTTATTTAATTAAATTTTTATATTAAAAAATAAATAAATTGGCGGGGGGTGAAAAATGTATATAGTACTAAAGCCCTTTGTTAGCGGCAAAGGATCCTAATTGAAAAAACATCATTAAATATATATAAATATAAATTTAAATATAATCTCGCAAGACCAAAGAGTTCGCTTGGCCGAGTGGATAATGTTATGGGCAGTGACAGCGGAGACTCGAGTTCGATTCCCAGTAAAGTCCTATTTTACTTTTTTTGTTTAATGAGACACATCAAATAAAAATGAACTATATTTAAGGCAGACGTTTTTTTCAGGCACCCCTCTTTAGTCCGTAAAAAGCGAGTCACGCGAGAAGAGTAATATTGAAAACAAAGCTTAAAACCCAGTGCCGAGTGTAGGCTACCCATATCCCATAATTAGAGGGGGTGGGGTATTGTGGGGGAGCAGCAAATTTTATGCCCTTTTGCTATTTTATTTTAGCAAAACCTAGCGGTAAAATTTGGAAGGTTTTGAGACCCTAATGACACTTTTTTTTTTTGATGGGAGGGGGGGAGGTCTTCTACCTATTAGCCATTGCACTGCTAAAACCTGTTTTTTGTTGACTTAAAAAATAGGCAACCTTTTTTTTGTGAATGCATGCATACATGCCACCCCTTATATACTAGCCCTGAGTATACTCAGGGCCAGTATATAAGGGGTGGCATGGGCGCCTGCAGTATTTTTTGATGTTTCACATAGGGCACTATCACACATTGTGCAAACTCCAAACTTAAGTATGTTTATACCTATGCCAAAGAGGAGACCTTGTAAAAAATTGGGATGGTGGAGACCGGTCAATAAATAGCCCTGAAATGCCTGCCCCCCTGCTCAAACGTGAGGGCACTTATGTAGTAAAATTTTTAACTTAGCGATCTAAAACTAAATCCAAATTTATTGACAGAATTAAAAATTCATTGAAAAATATTGTAAATTACAAAAGTCGATTCAAAATGTACAGCCCCTCATTTATTTATTTTTTTGGGGGGAGGGGGTTGGAAAATTTTACTAAATAAGTGCCGTCATGTTTGGGGAGGGGAAGGGATGCAAGTATTTGAGGGCTTTTTTGTTCCCAGGCTACCGCCATAACGATTTTTCGCAAGGCCTCTTCAAATGGCATAGGTATAAACATACCTAAGATTGGAGTTTGCACAATGTGTGGAAGTGGTTTATCTGGAACAGCAAAAAATTCTGCGGGTGCCCATGCATGTGTGTGCATAGAGAGAAACTATACCTTTTACTCCCTATACAATACATCTTTTTATGTTAGCAAACTAGGATCTTTAGTCAAAATTTTAACTTTTCTATTGACTACCTGGTTAATTGTGTAAAATTAGAAAATCGAAGTACATACTTTTAAATTGAACCCTTCCCTCTCCCCCTTCCCCCGTACGTTTTTGTACGCTTTTTGAAGACCTCCTCCCTCCCCCCTATGAGCGTACGTACTTTATGGATAAAATTGTAACTACTCAAACCTAAAGCCTCATTTGTTGTATGTATCCTTTTTTGCGCAAAATCCTGGATTTCTGATAATTTACATTAATACTTGTTCACTTTTGAAGGTTGTAGCAATGCACAGGCTTCATGTAACTTCACAGGGTAAGGAACCTAACCTCATTCTCAGTTACATAACTGATTAAAATTAGCAGCAAGGTACTCGTTTTTAAATATTTTAAAAAAATCTATTTTTATAATATTAATATAGACTTTTTTTTTCAATATTTTAGCTTTCAACAAGGCTGCAACCAACCACTATTAGAGTTAGAAGTTACTGGAAGAGAAAAGATGAAGTTTATAAAGCAAGATAACAAGTGGCAGACAACTTAAAAGATTGCAAATTAAATAAATCAGGAAAGCAAGATGAATGAAACAAAATAAACTAGTCGAATAAGAATATTTAGAGCACTTAGGAAGTCGCAGAAAAATTGAATAACACGAAAATAAATTTTAGTAGAATTTTAGGTGCAAGATACGCTAGCTCTTTTGAGCAGTGCTTATTATAGTATTTGTAGAAAAGAGAAAGAGAAGCAATATTACAACAATGTGATAATTGTTGGAGGTTGGCTGCAAGAGAAGGTCCAACTATGTTTACAATGTATTTTTTGCACATTGTCTAAAAGAGAAACTGCCTCATTGGAAGATCCGCCCCAGATATGGTGACAGTATTCCATAGAAGGATGGATTTGAGATAAAGAATAGATAAAGAATTTATTTGAGATAAAGAAGCGAGATAAAGAATAGAATCCGGATTAAGAATGTGTCGAGCATGATAAAGAGATGCAATCTTAGCAGATGCTAATTTTACAATGGATTTGATATATGGTTTTCAAAAAAGTATAAGAAGTAAGACTTAATTCTAGAAGATGAAGGGTAGATTGCTCATCGAGTACATTTTTGTTCATAAATATAGAAAGACCTAAACTATTGCGATGACGGTTAACTGTAAATTAGGTGTTATCTAAATTAAAGTTCACCAGGCACTGTGAACCCCATGCTGTAGCAGAAGTGAGATTCTTTTCAAACTCAAATGTCCCCTCCAAGCAATTAGAGAGTGTTGGTTTCTTATCAAGACAAAAATAAATAGTAGTATCATCAGAAAACAATGCTACCTTAGATGTGAGAATATATGGAAGATTCCTAATGTAAATTAAATAGAGTATAGGGCCAAGGATTGAACCTTGAGGAACCGGTGAAGTTACAGGATATGAAGAAGAGTGTTATCTATCAAGGACAATTTTTATACTACAATTGGTAAGGAAAGTTTCAATAATCTTAAAGATGTTACCTGATACATCGTAAAAGAAAGCTTATGGAGAAGACAAGCATGCCAAACTTTATGAAAAGCTTTAGAAATGTCAATAGTGATAGCCTTAACTTCTCCACCTCTATCTAATGTACAATAAAACCTAACAATTTTTACTGCTAGCAAATCGGCTGTAGAACAAGAAGATCAAGTTCTATATTGATAATCAGAATGTAAGTTATTAGGTTCAAAATAAGAGATTAAGTGTTTGTTAATTAAAAATTCAAAAACATTGCTCATGATAGGAAGAAGACTAAGGAGATGGTAGTTAAGCGAGTCAGATCGTTCTCCAAAAGCAGTCTGTTATACTTATTTTTTGAAAATAAGTATAACAGACTGCTTTTAGTCTGCTTTCCAGCAGTCTGGAAAACAAGACTCTGATAAGCACTTGCTAAATAGTTTTAAAAGTATAGACAACAGCTCTGTTGTCTATACTTTTAAAACTACTTAACAAGTATGTTATCTTTTCCACAAGCTTTATAAGAGTCGAAGCAGGAAATAACTTTAGATACAGAAGATGGAGTGATAAAAATGTCAAGCAATGGATCAACCTGTTTGTCGGCTATATCAGGTAGAAAGCAACTAACAGAATCAAGAGACAATATTGATGAAAAGTTCTTTAAAGAAAACACTTTACAAAACACTTAAACAAAAAACAACAAATTAACTAATTCTACAATATGGACAAGTTTTATAAATTTGTTGAAAATTTTTTGATCTTTTTTGCATCTCAATTTATAATAGGCTTGACATTTTGCAATTGTAGTAACTTTTAGTATAACTTAAATAAATTTTTTTCCCAGCTTACTGGGAAAAAAATTTATTTAAGTTATACTAAAAGTTATAAATAAATTTTTTTTCCCAGCTTAATCTAAATCTTTAAGAAGTTGATTTGAAAAAAAAGCAAGTTTTTTTTTAGTAAGTAGTAAAACATAAAAACACATTCTAAAACTAACTTACACA
>NC_061163.1:1260919-1310919 GCF_022113875.1 Hydra vulgaris | reverse complement strand
CTGTTACATTTGATACCACCAGAATCAACACTGGAAACAAAAATGGAGCTGTATCTTTACTACAGCTTCATTTTTGGAGCTGACAACCAGGTACAGACAACCAGGTAGGTTTTTTTCAAAATCAGCTACCATTTTGTGAAATATTATTTTTTCCAAATAATTTTCTTTTTCTAATTTTGAGTTCTTTGAATTTTTTTTTTTTTGACATTAGCATCTGCTAAGGTTGCATCTCTTTATCGTCCTCCACACTTTCTTACTCCAGATTCTATTCTTTATCTCTATAAATCTCAAAACCGCCCTTGTATGGAATAGTGTGGCCATATCTGGGGCGAATCTTCTAATGATGCCCTTTTTCTTCTAGACAAGGTGCAAAAACGCATTGTAAACATAGTTAGACCTGTTCTTGCAGCCAACCTTCAACCATTATCACATTATCGTAACGTTGCTTCTGTTTCTCTTTTCTACAAATATTATAATGGGCATTGCTCTAAAGAGGTAGCATCTCTTGTGCTCCTTACTAAAATTCATTCCCATGTTACTCCTTATTTAATCAAGTCTCATCCTTTTTGTGCTCCAAAGTGCTCCAAAAACTTTTATTCGCCTAGTTTTTTTTCTCAAACATCAGTTCTTTAAAAATCGCATCCTTTATCTTGCTTTCCTGATTTATTTAACTTGCAATCTTTTAAGTCGCCAGTCAATCGTTATCTTGCTCTACAATCTTCATCTTTTCTCTTCCAGTAACTTCCAACTCTTAAAGTAGTTGCTTGCAGCCTTTTTAAAAGCAAAGATGTAAAAAAAAAAAAAAAAATTAAAATTAAAATAAAAAGATAAATTGTGATAAACTTCCTTGTAGCCCCATCCTAAAAATGAAATTAAATCATAAGTATTTAGGTATAATACAATAAACCTATTTATATTTTAGTATAATAAAGAATAATAGAATTAAAAAATAAAAATTTATAATAAATTACAACATAATAGTACATACTACATAGATAACTACAAATTCAGATATCTAGTTATTGGGCTACCTTTTTTAGAGACCCACTGGTGATAATATTTCTGCAGAACGTTATGCTTTCATGCTTTTGATGACCAAGCCATGTTTCCTCTGGAATAGTCAATCTTTTCAAAACCTTATTTGTTCAAATTAAAGTTCACCAGCGACTGTGAGCCCCATGCTGTAGCAGAAGTTTGATCCTTTTCAAGCTCAGATACCAAATTTTATCAAAAGCTTTAGAAATGGCAATACAATAGCCTTAAACACTGCACCTCTATCTAATGCACGATAAAGTCTATTGATTATTGCTGTTAGCAAATTGACTGTAGAACGAAAAGTAGTCAGGTTTCTCGAACTCTGTGGTAGCTCTCAGAGAGGGTGATTCCATCAACAGCTGAAAAAAATCAAAGTATTAACAGTACCATGTTGTGCATGGATGGTGTTCCTGTTTATACTTTTGGTGTGCATTGCTGAGGTCGCATTGGAGTCCTTTGTTGCGGCTTAGGGTTTATTAGTGGAAATAAGGCAATTGCTTGGGCTATAAAACAGTGTACTGAATACTATCTATGTTTCGAGTCAAGTTCTTTAACAAATTTAAAAATGAATAAAGTAACAAAAACTATAAAACACAAAAAACCACAGTCATCACTAAGTTCGCTAAACCTACATTCGCCAATATTCGTGGTCTTCGAAATAACTTTTCTTCTGTTGAGTCTTATCTCTTGCAAAGTTCACCAGTCCTACTTGCTCTTTGTGAGACTAATTTGAGTTCAGGTGTATCATCTTGTGATCTTAGTGTTGATCGCTATCTTTTATTTCGTAAAGACTCCAATAGTCACATGCTTGGCCTGGGCACTTGCATTCATAAGAATTCACCCATTTGTCGAAAAACTAGGTTTGAATCCACAGACTACTCTTTTATGTTCTTTCGTTTAGCACCACTTCACTCTATCGCCTTTCTCTTTGTTCTATATCGCTCTCCTTTATCTCAAGACTGCACTCTTCTTGATGTTATTTCTATTTATATTGACCAAGCCCTCATTCTTTATCCATCAGCCAATATTTTTGTTGTCGGTGACTTTGATGTTCATCACACTGAATGGTTTGGCTCTAGTGTCAGTGACTCTGCAGGTATTAAGTCCCACAACTTTTGCCTTTCTCAATCCCTAACTCAAATAGTCAACTTTTCAACTCGCTTTTCAGACAACCCGAATCATTTACCTTCTCTACTTGACTTATGTCTTGTTTCTGATCCTGGTCAGTGCTCAGTTTTTCCCCACTTACCCTTCGGTGCTTCTGATCATGGTTTGGTCTCTCTAAAACTATTATCTCATTCTTCTTTACCATCAGAATCCCCCTATCATCATACATTTTACAACTACCTTAAAGCTGACTGGGATATTTTCCGTGATTTTCTTCGTGATGGCCCCTGGGTAGAAATCTTTCGTCTTCCTGTTGACAAATGTGCTTCTTAAAAAACTTCGTGGATTCAGGCTGGCATGGAATCCTTTATTTCCTCTTGATGATTCCAGGTCAAGCCTCACTCTTCTCCATAGTTTTCCTCACATTGTGCTGCTGCAATTGCCAATCGAAACCATTACTTCCATATCTATCAGCAAAACAATTCTCCAGAAAACAGACGTCTATTTATAACTGCTAGGAACCATTGTAAAAAAGTTTTGTCTAACTCCAAAGCCCGCTATTCTTAGATCATGAAATCTCTTATTTCATCACAAAAATTAGGCTCTCGTGACTTCTGGAGAATCTTTAATAGTATCAATAATAAGGGCAAGTCTGTAATTCCACCTCTTTTGTATGGTTCAGACTTTGTCACCTTACCTAAAAACAAAGCTGAATTGTTTGCCAAAAACTTTTCATCAATATCATCTCTTGATTTCACTAGTTGCGTTCTACCTGATATCCCCATCAAACAGGTTAATCCATTGCTCGACATCCGTATCACTCCAGCTTCTGTATCTAAAGTGATTTCCTGTTTAGACTCTTCTACAGCTTGCGGCCCGGACAACATACCTGTTATAGCTTGCAGAAGTGTTCTCCGGAACTGTCATCTATATTTTCAAAACTATTTATTAAGTGCTTATCAGAGTCTTGTTTTTCAGCCTGCTGGAAAGCAGCATCTGATATCTTTATTTTTAAAAATTCTGGAGAGCGATCCGATTTGTCAAACCACTGTCCCATTAGTCTTCTTCCTATCATAAGTAAGGTTTTTGAATCTTTAATTAACAAACACTTAATCTCTCATCTTGAATCTAACAACTTGCTTTCTGATCATCAATATGGATTTCGATCTTCAAAAGTCAACAGCATGCAAATTAAAATTTATAAAATAATTTTTTTTATTTGATCAAAAGTTCATAAAAAAAGTTTAAAATAAAATTGATGCAGAACCAAGTTGTCAATAGTGCTGAAAATTGCTGCAAACAAAAATTGATAGTAGTTAACATTAAACACTAGGTGAATGTTTGTAAGACCAATGACATATATTCTTTGTCTTGAAATGGCATAAATTTTAACATTGATTTTAGATCTTTTACTTTTTCTATTGATATTTCTTTTTTTTTTAAGCACCTTTGGTTGTACAAACTTTAAATCATTTGCCATTTTTTTATTATTTGAATTGTGGTGTCTAGTGTTATAGTTAAAAATGTTTTTCAAATTCCATTCAGAATTAAACTCAGTTTTGTATTCAACACTCCATGGCTTAGCATATGGAACATTTTTAAGCAATGAATAGTTCTTAGCAATGGTTTGAAAGTCCATCATATGCTCTTTTTTAGTTTAAATCAACTTGATTGGATTGATTCTAGGTATGTATTTTAGAATTCTGACAAGGCCAATCAGACTGTGAACTTCAGCTACTTCTATATTTCTTTCAATAATGCTATGTAAACTGTCTATCTCCTGGATAACGCTATGTCCTGGCTCACAAAATTTTTGAATGGTTGTTTTAATTTGTGGGTGATTTTGCATGAAAATTTTTTAAGCAATTGTCATAAAACTATTTCAATTCTGCGGTGCACAAGAGTCGCTCCATAAACAAATTTCAGTTACCTGAGATTTATCTGCAACTATTTGATCGAGTATAACAAGAAGAGCACTAGCTATATCATTTTCTGTTCAGCCACTAGTAAGTTATAACCAGACTGCACTATAATTTTTTTTTGATATTCAACATTGTGCAGTCAAATGAAAAACAGTCAACTTTCATTTGTAAAAAAAGTTGGAAACGCTTGCTGTTGGTAGGCTGAAAACATTTTCCATATCGAAAGCAAATAGCACATTTGCTTTTATTAAGCATGATTACGTTAATTTTACATTAAATCATGATTATGTTCTTCATTAGTTTCAGCTTTGTTTTTTGTGTGAATTTCATATTCTGTTTTTTCATTTGAGTTTGGTGAAGGATTCGTATTCATACTTTCACATTGTATTGGTATTCATACTTTGTCACATCTACCTTTTTTTAGTTTATGAACTTCAATGTTAAACTCTGTGTTAAATATTGATCTATACATACTTTTTTTTTTGCAGGAATAACATTGTCAGAATAACATTTTTTACAATATGTCTCATACAAAATGGTCTTATTCAGATTTTCTTGAACGCACTTTTTTTTTTGTACTTATGCTTTTCTTGATCATTTAAAATCTAGTGTTGTTTGTGCAAAGTTTCTTGATCAGCAACGCTTATTTTTAATTTACATAAATTACAATAATAATAACAATATTAGGAATTATAATATATTAACTATATAGAACTAAGTAGTAAGCATTGACTAATCTAAACAATTTGTGATTTTATAATTTAGAAAACTCTATATTTATATTTGTACCTTTGATTGACTTCATTAGTAGTTTCACGATATGCCTTTTTATTTATAACAAATAGAGTTTTAGCGGTTGTTTAACAGCGTAATCAAAGTCTTGGCTAATCTGATTGGTCAAAGGGCATACAGCCAGTTGATAATAGCAGTCATCACTTTTTGTGGACATAAGGCCTTCTGGTTCTTTTAATATAACCTTAAGTTTTATGATTTTTGTGACAGAATCACTCAAAACATAGATTTCATCATAGAGAACATTTTTTAGTAATAAACAGAAAAAAAAGTCTAAACTGTATGGATGTACAGATGTATCTTTTGGTTCTCAGCTGGCATCTTATTATTAAGTTATGTTTTAAAGTAGTTACAGGAGGCTTAAATAAAACACTGGCTATTAGCTATTTTTCTGAAATTTTATTGTAAATTTTGAATCAACTCAAAATTACTATAGTTTCTTCTGTTTAATTCACTTGTTTCTCTTAGAAAAATACTATATCTCAACACATCTCTCAGTGTTGGCAGTTCTGCCGCTGGTAACTCTTTTTTAGATCCCAAATACTCATGTAGACAAGAACCATTTTTCATTCTTGTTTCAGCAGCCATTTTTTATTTAATACTTTTATCTTGTAATTATTCAAAATTTAATTAGAAATGTAATAAATTTCAATTTATGTTTTAAATTTAAAGAAATTAACATCAATATTGATAAGAATTATAATCCTGGTAAACACAACTATTCTTACATAACAAATAAAATAGATTTAGAATTGAAATTCTTAGTAGTATAGTCTAATAAATAAAATTCTTAGTAGTATAGTCTAATAAATAAAATTCTTAGTAGTATAGTCTAATAAATAAAATTCTTAGTAGTATAGTCTAATAAATAAAATTCTTAGTAGTATAGTCTAATAAATAAAATTCTTAGTAGTATAGTCTAATAAATAAAATTCTTAGTAGTATAGTCTAATAAATAAAATTCTTAGTAGTATAGTCTAATAAATAAAATTCTTAGTAGTATAGTCTAATAAATAAAATTCTTAGTAGTATAGTCTAATAAATAAAATTCTTAGTAGTATAGTCTAATAAATAAAATTCTTAGTAGTATAGTCTAATAAATAAAATTCTTAGTAGTATAGTCTAATAAATAAAATTCTTAGTAGTATAGTCTAATAAATAAAATTCTTAGTAGTATAGTCTAATAAATAAAATTCTTAGTAGTATAGTCTAATAAATAAAATTCTTAGTAGTATAATCTAATAAATAAAATTCTTAGTAGTATAGTCTAATAAATATTTGTTTATGCGACACAATGATCGCAAAAAGTGACCAACGGAGCCGTCCAGTTTTGTAGACCTGAGAGATGTGATAATAAAAACAGTTAGAAGATGGTGTCATTGAATATAAAATAAAAATAATATGAGAATATAAAATGAGTGATAAGACTTTTGTGAAGGTAAAGAACGAAGTAAATGCTTGGAGGCAGGGAGAGAACAAACTAACACTCTAATCACTCTGTATGTAGATCATATGTAAGAAAGAACAAATATTTGATATACTGATTTTGAAGACCGTTGATGTCTACAGGTGTGATGGTGTAGTGCATTAGTATGTACCGTTTGTCGTCTAGTATGGTCTCGTTATGTTTCCGTTCACTTTCAAATCGGGTGAATAGAAAGCTAAACACACTCACTTCTTGCGCTTATGGGCTAGCACATCAGAGCCAGACGTGAGACCTACAAAATGGATTTCAATTGATCGAATGCACACATTAGTCACCGTAGGCCACAAGCCATCACTCTTAACCAAAAGAGCTACTGCCCCGTGCTGGTGTGGAATGATGTGCTATGAAGTGAGATTTCAGATCCGAGCACATAGTCAGCGAGTGCTGATCCGACGTGCATTATGGAGCTTCCGATTGAACGTGTGCGTGAGTGTCAGCATAGTCATTAGGTTATTGAGCGCCGTAACCACATCCAGCGGGATAGCCTAATGTCCGTTTTGTCGTTGTGACGTACATTGGAAAAAGTCGGGGCTCACCAGCCACAAAGAATAAATTTTTGTTTATGCGACACAATGATCGCAAAAAGTGACCAACGGAGCCATCCAGTTACGTAGACCTGGGAGATGTGAAAATAAAAACAGATTGAAGATGATGTCATATAGGTAAAAAAACATAAATTAATGCAAAGACTATTTAGTTGGAAGAGTAAAAGTAAGCAACTCAGGAAAAGGGGGAATAAAAACTCACACTCTAGTCGTCTTTAAACAAATGATGAAATAATGATCTATGAGTAAACAAGTCAATAAAAATCCGCTGGTTTGTAATGGTATTCATAACTAAAATAATCGCACCATACAAATGTCTAATAAATGTGGTACTATATATGTTCTAAACTCTAGATAAAAAATTGATAATTGATAATCACCTGTGTAACATAAAAAATATATAAATGTCGTAAATGTAACAAATTCATAATAAAAAGCTCATTAAGCGCAAAAATACATGGGTTTAAGAGGTAAAAAAATGTTAGTGCCATAATAACCAATTAGAATTAAGTAGTGGATAAATGGTGATCCCCCTCCTCAGGAATGCACTGCGATCACCAATGACGTTTCGGAGAGCCCAAGACCTGCACTAACGCCACTCGTCAGGGGCGTGTCCTTGCAACAGATCTCACTGCCTGCACTCTACGTCATGCTAGTCAGTATTGCAATATAATAGGACTACACTACAAAAGCCAAAAAACCAATCCCTATCCCAGTTATTGAAAACAACTCCAACATTCTTAGAGATCTCGTGAGGGTGGTGAGGAATGCGCGTGGTACAGCTGTAAATATGTGTGTAAATACACGCACTCACAATATAAAAAAAAAAAAATAATAATAATAATAATAAATAAACACATATCCCTCATACATAGATACATACACACATACATACATACATACATACATACATACATACATACATACATACATACATACATACATACATACATACATACATACATACATACATACATACACATGAACATATCTATACAAAATAGTGACAATAGAGCATATAGAATAGTGACAATGACAACAAAATAAATAATAAGCAGCAGATAGCACATAATACTACAAAGTGACTTACCATTTTTTAATAAAGTAATGCCTAATATATATCTGTTTATATATATATATATATATATACATATATATATATATATATATATATATATATATATATATATATATATATATATATATATATATATATATATATATATATATATATATATATGTATATTCACAATCCAGGAAATCACGACTCGTAACGATTTAAACTAGGATAAAAATAGTATGTGGTAATGGTATACAAATGTGGTGTGGAGTTTAGTAAGACAATTTGTTCAGAGAATATAAATCTCACCTGATAGATGGAGATAATTCCTAACTGGAAATAGTATTAGATAATAATAAATAAATTGAAACTCAAGATAGCCAGCTAACACACAATATAATTAGTGGATACACCAGAAATGAATAATAATTTAATATGTAAAATACTATATGAGAGTGAACCGATACAGGTCATAAACGCGTAATCGATCAAAGAGTATCTAGCGGACTTAAAAAATCGAGTTGAAAAACAAAGATTGTTTACATAATAACCATAAGAACGCTATTGAAGACTGTATAGTGCAAAACTAAAACAAACTGGCTTATTGACGTCAGATAAATTTTCTTAGGATCAAAAAAATCTAACAATATGGTAGTTGAATACAAAAAGTACCGAAATACATAGTATAAGCTATTAGAGTGACTAAAAGGTAATAGAAAAAAAAAAAAAATTAAAATTAAAATTAAAAGGAAGTAAGTAAAGTGGCTAATCTACCACCTAAAGGATGGTAAAAGTGATAAGCAGATGGATTTGTCTTGTAAAGAACGCAAGCTAAACTTAATTTATTTTTGTCTTGTTTTGGGGCGTACCATATGTAAAAAGTGTATAGCAAAGTTTGATTGTTGTAGTCCTTGTGTAGTTAGTATGTATTATGTAAGATATAAAATGCTTTCATTGTGATATTTTATTTTTATTTTAAATAAAATATGGATAAATCATTTTGTTTATCCTCAAGGTTTTTCCCTTCACATGGACAAGGGTCCATGTTTAAATACCTCATAGAATTGAGATAAATGTCAAAATAAAACCATCTATGTGAGTGGTTTTCAATGTTTCTAGCTAGCCACAGCAGTTGGTGTATTCTTTTTTTATATTTTGCGCGGTTTTTTCTAAAGCCGAGAATAAGGAATTTGAAAATTAAGTATGGAGAGCATCCGTTACCAATGAAAAAAAGTGTCAATTTGAATGTTTCGGTGTCAGTTATAGTTATGTTCCAGAATATTATTTGTATGGATAGTGGCCAGGTATTCATAGGGTGGAAGCATATTCCATTCATTTCTTTGTAAACGATGTATCGTTCCCTATCAAGACTTGCGTTAGATAATGCGTTCGCGTCCTCCGTGGCTTGGCGAAGGAATATCTCTATAGCATGTTCATCCTAAAATAGCAGTTAAGTGTCTAAATCATTTGTTTAGTATCCTCGTGTAAATATGTCTAAGCATTTTGTGTAAGGGGTATAAACAAAAGCCCTCTAGTAATTTACTGGTGTATATATAAGCAAATTATAAACTGTAAGCGTCGAACGAATAATAATATAACAATTTGGCTTATTGATAGATCATGTAATAAGGTAAAAAACATAAACAACATAGGCGGTATATTTTATGTGTAAAATAATTGAAATACAAAATTGTAACATGCGGGTAGGGGTAGAAGTACGTCCTACCAGCTGAAAACAAACTAGAGCAAACAGTGGATGTTCAGTTATTGTGATTGGCAGTGTATTTAGTGCGGATAAGTCTATCTCTGAGGGAAAGTGTGTTAGTGTGTGTGAGGGTGGGTAGCGGTGGAAATAGTGTACAGAGTTCTGGGTCATTGTTAATAAGGTGCCAGTTGTGTAATATCGCGTTGTTGATACGTATACCTTGTTCATTGTAAGGTGTGACTATGGGGAAGATGTGGGTGTCATCGGCTTCTTTGTTTTTGTGGATAAGATCTTTCTGTGTGTGTAATAGGGCTTTAGTGATGTTCCTGTTATTAATATCAAGATGGTACCCCTTAAGAACCAATTGGCGTGCTAATGTGCGGAGCTCCTTATATAGGTGGTGGGAGTCAGATATAAGCCTGATCGCTTGGCTGTGAATGAGACCTGATGTGACATGATGTGGGTGGTATGAACTGAAATGTAGAAGGCTCATTGTGTCGGTGGGTTTACGGTGAATTGTGCTCTGTATTTTATCTAGATGGTTCTTGTAGAGAGTTAGGTCCATAAAGTCAATGGAAATATCTGAGTGGTTAAAAGTAAATTTAATGGTGGGGTGCAGGTTGTTCATAAATGTTATAACATGTTCGAGATCTTCTATAGTGCCTGTGAATATGAAAAAAATGTCATCGATGAATCTTTTGTAGAACGTGATGCTGTCTTTAAATTGTCCAGTGACGGCTTCGTCTAATGTGCCCATGAATATGTTAGCGTATGGTGGTGCCATGCGTGTACCCATCGATGTCCCTGTCATCTGTAAATAGTTGCGGTCGTCAAACTGGAACGTCGTGTTTGTCAGAATGGTGTCAATCATAATCTGTATATACGCTACAGGTGGTGAATTGGGTGGTCTTAGGTCATGTGGTATTTTATTAAAAAGTAGTTTGATGGCTTCTATACCATCCTTATGGGGTTTGTTAGTGTACAGGGAGGTAACGTCAGCGGTGACGAAGATGTATTTTTGAGCCGGTAGTGGTTGATTTTGGAGCATGTGAAGAAATTGTGTGGAGTCTCTAAAGTATGATGGAAGTGTTTCGGCTTTTGGTTGTATGAACTTAGTCACAAAATATGAGAGGTGATCTGTGGGACCATTGCAAGCAGATACAATAGGTCGGAGAGGAATTCCAGTTTTGTGTATTTTGGGGAGTCCATAGAACAGGGGAGGGCGACAAGGATTGTTTGGACGTATGTAATTTGCAGTCTTTTCGTCAATCACTTCTTTGAATAAGATGTAATCAATTGTCGATACAACGTTCCGGGGGGTTAGGGTTAGGGTCAAGTTTCCTCTTCATTGTAGCCTGGTGAATCGGCTGGTGATGTCTAGTCGTATGGTCAAATCTAAATGGATAATCGCTCACCCATGTAACACTCTCTCTTGGGTAATTCAAAAGAAAATAATCAAAAAAAGAACAAACATTTGATATACTGATTTTGAAGACCGTTGATGTCTACAGGTGTGATGGTGTATTGCGTTAGTATGTACCGTTTGGTCGCCTAGTATGGTCTTGTTATGTCTTCGTTCACATTAAAATCGGGTGAATAGAAAGCTAAACACACTCACTCCTTGCGCTTATGGACTAGCACATCAGAGCCAGACGTGAGACCTACAGAATGGATTTCAATTGATCGAATGCACACATTAGTCACCGTAGGCCACAAGCCATCACTCTTAACCAAAAAAGCTACTGCCCCGTGCTGATGTGGAATGATGTGCTATGAAGTGAGATTTCAGATCCGAGCACATAGTCAGCGAGTGCTGATCCGACGTGCGTTATGGAGCTTCCGATTGAACGTGTGCGTGAGTGTCAGCGTAGTCATTAGGTTATTGATTGCCGTAACCACATCCAGCGGGATAGCCTAATGTCCATTTTGTCGTTGTGACGTACATTGGAAAAAGTCGGGGCTCACCAGCCACAAAGAATAAATTTTTGTTTATGCGACACAATGATCGCAAAAAGTGACCAATGGAGCCGTCCAGTTACGTAGACCTGGGAGATGTGAAAATAAAAACAGATTGAAGATGATGTCATATAGGTAAAAAAACATAAATTAATGCAAAGACTATTTAGTTGGAAGAGTAAAAGTAAGCAACTCAGGAAAAGGGGGAATAAAAACTCACACTCTAGTCGTCTTTAAACAAATGATGAAATAATGATCTATGAGTAAACAAGTCAATAAAAATCCGCTGGTTTATAATGGTATTCATAACTAAAATAATCGCACCATACAAATGTCTAATAAATGTGGTACTATATATGTTCTAAACTCTAGATAAAAAATTGATAATTGATAATCACCTGTGTAACATAAAAAATATATAAATTTCGTAAATGTAACAAATTCATAATAAAAAGCTCATTAAGCGCAAAAATACATGGGTTTAAGAGGTAAAAAAATGTTAGTACCATAATAACCAATTAGAATTAAGTAGTGGATAAATGGTGATCCCCCTCCTCAGGAATGCACTGCGATCACCAATGACGTTTCGGAGAGCCCAAGACCTGCACTAACGCCACTCGTCAGGGGCGTGTCCTTGCAACAGATCTCACCGCCTGCACTATACGTCATGCTAGTCAATATTGCAATATAATAGGACTGCACTACAAAAGCCAAAAAACCAATTCCTTGTCATGAGAATCGTGACAAGGGATCACCAGTAACAACCTGCACCCCACCATTAAATTTAATTTTAACCACTCAGATATTTCCATTGACTTTATGGACCTAACTCTCTACAAGAACCATCTAGATAAAATACAGAGCACAATTCACCGTAAACCCACCGACACAATGAGCCTTCTACATTTCAGTTCATACCAGATACAATAGGCTTATATCTGACGATCAGATACAATAGGCGATCAGATACAATAGGCTTATATCTGACTCCCACCACCTATATAAGGAGCTCCGCACATTAGCGCGCCAATTGGTTCTTAAGGGGTACCATCTTGATATTAATAACAGGAACATCACTAAAGCCCTATTACACACACAGAAAGATCTTATCCACAAAAACAAAGAAGCCGATGACACCCACATCTTCCCCATAGTCACACCTTACAATGAACAAGGTATACGTATCAACAACGCGATATTACACAACTGGCACCTTATTTACAATGACCCAGAACTCTGTACACTATTTCCACCGGTACCCACCCTCACACACACTAACACACTTTCCCTCAGAGATAGACTTATCCGCACTAAATACACTGCCAATCACAATAACTGAACATCCACTGTTTGCTCTAGTTCGTTTTCAGCTGGTAGGACGTACTTCTACCCCTACCCGCATGTTACAATTTTGTATTTCAATTATTTTACACATAAAATATACCGCCTATGTTGTTTATGTTTTTTACCTTATTACATGATCTATCAATAAGCCAAATTGTTATATTATTATTCGTTCGACGCTTACAGTTTATAATTCGCTTATATATACACCAGTAAATTACTAGAGGGCTTTTGTTTATACCCCTTACACAAAATGCTTAGAAAAAACTTTGGCTTTAGAAAAAACCGCGCAAAATATAAAAAAAGAATACACCAACTGCTGTGGCTAGCTAGAAACATTGAAAACCACTCACATAGATGGTTTTATTTTGACATTTATCTCAATTCTATGAGGTATTTAAACATGGACCCTTGTCCATGTGAAGGGAAAAACCTTGAGGATAAACAAAATGATTTATCCATATTTTATTTAAAATAAAAATAAAATATCACAATGAAAGCATTTTATATCTTACATAATACATACTAACTACACAAGGACTACAACAATCAAACTTTGCTATACACTTTTTACATATGGTACGCCCCAAAACAAGACAAAAATAAATTAAGTTTAGCTTGCGTTCTTTACAAGACAAATCCATCTGCTTATCACTTTTACCATCCTTTAGGTGGTAGATTAGCCACTTTACTTACTTCCTTTTAATTTTAATTTTAATTTTTTTTTTTTTCTATTACCTTTTAGTCACTCTAATAGCTTATACTATGTATTTCGGTACTTTTTGTATTCAACTACCATATTGTTAGATTTTTTTGATCCTAAGAAAATTTATCTGACGTCAATAAGCCAGTTTGTTTTAGTTTTGCACTATACAGTCTTCAATAGCGTTCTTATGGTTATTATGTAAACAATCTTTGTTTTTCAACTCGATTTTTTAAGTCCGCTAGATACTCTTTGATCGATTACGCGTTTATGACCTGTATCGGTTCACTCTCATATAGTATTTTACATATTAAATTATTATTCATTTCTGGTGTATCCACTAATTATATTGTGTGTTAGCTGGCTATCTTGAGTTTCAATTTATTTATTATTATCTAATACTATTTCCAGTTAGGAATTATCTCCATCTATCAGGTGAGATTTATATTCTCTGAACAAATTGTCTTACTAAACTCCACACCACATTTGTATACCTTTACCACATACTATTTTTATCCTAGTTTAAATCGTTACGAGTCGTGATTTCCTGGATTGTGAATATACATATATATATATATATATATATATATATATATATATATATATATATATATATATATATATATATATATATATATATATATATATATATGTATATATATATATATATATATAAACAGATATATATTAGGCATTACTTTATTAAAAAATGGTAAGTCACTTTGTAGTATTATGTGCTATCTGCTGCTTATTATTTATTTTGTTGTCATTGTCACTATTCTATATGCTCTATTGTCACTATTTTGTATAGATATGTTCATGTGTATGTATGTATGTATGTATGTATGTATGTATGTATGTATGTATGTATGTATGTATGTATGTATGTATGTGTGTATGTATCTATGTATGAGGGATATGTGTTTATTTATTATTATTATTATTATTTTTTTTTTTTTATATTGTGAGTGCGTGTATTTACACACATATTTACAGCTGTACCACGCGCATTCCTCACCACCCTCACGAGATCTCTAAGAATGTTGGAGTTGTTTTCAATAACTGGGATAGGGATTGGTTTTCTCCGTTGGTCACTTTTTGCAATCATTGTGTCGCATAAACAAAAAAAAAATAAAATAAAATAAATAAATAAATAAGATAAAACTCTTGAATAAAAAAAAGTGAAGAGCAATCTTGGCACTATATCTTTTAATCACTGTTTACTAAAAACTATATTTCTTAGATATCCCTCATCATATCCCACCATAAAACTTGTAGAAATTTAAAAGAATGTGTACATCTTTTTCCTCTTTGTCCACTCGTGATAACTTATAGAAATTTTGATTTATTGGTTTCTATATATTGTCACTGACAATATATAGAAGTCAATAAATCAAAAAAGGTATAAAGTTTTTGTGTGTATACATTTGGAAAGTGAACTTTTAATAAAATAGTTAAGTTGAAGTTATAACAACTTTTAAGTACTCTCTAAATCAAAATTTCTAAAACAGTTTTAACTTTTTAGTATTACGTTTATCTTATATTAATTTCTGTTGATAAGTTTGTTGTAAAGCTTATTTTAGTCTAAAAATATTAAAATTGACCCTGAAAATATGAAAACATCAAAAAATATTAAAATTGACCCTGAAAATATGAAAATATTAAAAAATCACATTTTTTGGCAATTTTTCAAGGCTTTCTATTGGTTAGTTTTACAGACAACAATTAGACAGTATGTTTTTATTTTCTAAGTATTTTTAAGTTAAACACTTCCTATTACGCTTTTGTACGTTATTTTAAGAACCCTCTTCCCCCTATGAGTGTATGTACTTTATTGACGGCTTTAGGTATTGAAATAAAAGAAACAACCAATAGTTCTATTCAGTTCTAAGTTTTCAATTTTTCTAAATTTTTGCTGCCTAATATAAAATAGAGTTATTTATTTTCCTTTTAATTTAAAAAAACAAAGAGTTTATAAGCAAAACGTAAAAAAAATATCAAATTACTGTTTAGCTAATTGATAGGACTCTGATGAATGGACATGCTAACCTTTAGTTTAAATTAAACCTTTTATAAACTTTCAACAAGAAACATGTCATTTTATTGAAAGTTTTTAATAAAAGAATTATTGATATTAATCTTTTAATTTTTTTTTTGTTAAAGTTTATTAAAGGTATGTAATATTCTGCTTTTATGATAGTACTCTAACTAACTGGTCTTTTTGCATTATATTTTTTAATGGGACTTTTCCTTCATTTACTTTTTAAAAAAGTTGTGAACTATGCTTGAGTTTTCCATTAAAAAATTATCTGTTGAAATTCCTCTATGGCCTGTAAAGCTATTAAGTTTGTTGAACTTAAAAAACATCAAATGTCAAGAAAAGTAATAAATTTTTTTCTTATTTTACAAAACTGTAATCAAAATATGCCAAATATGCCAGGACCCAAAGTATATATGCTATTTTTGACTAGCATAGAACTACATATTTTTTCAAATAGACTGTGTATATATATATATATATATATATATATATATATATATATATATATATATATATATATATATATATATATATATATATATATATATATATATATATATATATAAGAATATGTAGGCAATATGTATGTAAACATTTAGTCGACATATTCTCATGTAAGATTTTGAAGTTTTTAGTTGTCCATGCTTTTCTAAGATAATTTTTTATTATTGAAAATGGTATTTTATGAATCTAAAGAAAACTTTCTGGCAAACCTGGCTTTAGGTTTCTTGTACTCTGCCAAAAATCTCTTGTTCATTAGACTTCGAAGATTTTTGTTTTAAATTTCAATTTCAATTGAAATATTAGTAAGTATTTAAGAATCAGTGGGAAAATCTTTTTGAATAACTGTGAGGTGTCATTGTGGTCTTAGTCAACTGTTTGTAGATTAAAAGGTCTCGGTAATATATTTTTAGCAATTTTTATAACATTTGCTTTCTAACACCATTTTGTCTTTTAATACCCTTTTCTAAAGGTATTGACAGATGTAATTTTGCTTGTAGGTATTTACAGATGTAATAGCCTGGTTGTATTGCTAAATATTATTAAATTTAATTGGCTGGGTTTAATTGTTTTATGAAATGCGTGCTTGAACCATATTCAAAGGAAGATGAGGAGAAATGAGATTAGTTAGATGCAAGCTTTAACATATACCAATTTTAATCAATTTAGTAAAAGATAAAATTTTAAATGTGTTTAAAATGCCATACAGAATATATTGTATTGCAGGGTGTTTGTTTAAGATAATAAGGAGTTGTTCTGCTTCTTGATTGGTGGAAAATATAGTGTGATAATCGTTGGCATATCTTAGATAGGATTTTAGGTCAAGAGGAGGATTTACTGCCATAGCAATTTTGAAATTGTTTTGTTCATGATGTTGTAAAAATGGTTCTGCAGGTACGACCATGAATGAAAGACCTATAGGACCAGAATTCTCAAATTCATGGATTTCGTTGTTACACAGGAAATAACAACGTTGTAAACAAAGCTCTATGAAATGTCTTGTTTCAGATATAGTAAGTTTGGTAGAACTTTTGTAGGAATCATCTTTATTTAATTGGTCTATAAGAATTAAAGTGGCTTCCTTTAGTGGTATTGATGGATACACGTTTACTACATCAAATAAAACTTGAACCTCATTTTTGTCAATCTCCCATAAATTTGCTTTACTAATAAAATCAAAAGAATTTTTCAGATGTGTTTGGTTTTTGTTTAAGACAGGTTTATTTTCTTTATTTAGTAGTTCGAAATTCCATAATTAGGAGTGTCAATTGTTGATATAACTATTCTCAAAGGATAGGATTTTTCAGGTTTGTGAGTTTTAATTAGACCATACATACGAGGCGGGATGGGATCACTTGGATATATACTATCATATTTCGTTTTTGAAAATCGCTGTTTTTTATATTAAGTTGTGAGAGATCAAATCAAATCCAAAATTTAGAACATTACTAATGTCAAAAAATAAAACTAAATTGCCACATAATAGTCAACCCGGAACTTATTTAATTGAATCCAAGTGCTCAAAGAGATACATAGGCAAAACTAAACATCAAATTAGGACTCGAACTCAACAACATCTAAAAAGTTTAAACAAGGGGAAACATTATCAGTCTGCAATAGCCACCCATAATATGTTTTGCTCACAAAAAAATAATGTGGGAAAACATAAAAACAATTAAAGTTGAAACAAAAAAAAATTTGATCGAAAAGTGCATGAAGCTCTTGAAATACAGAGATTTCAATGTTTACCTTTACATGGTGGATTTAATTTAGATAATGGGCAGTTTGTGAAAACTAAATTTTGGACTCAGTTTTTTACATTTTTACATAAGCAAGAAAAAAGCCATTCAACTGCTGATGTCAGTTAATTTTAATGTTAAAGTTAACTGACGTTAACTAACTGTTTTAACTAACAAAACAGTTTATAATTTTGTATGAGCTGATGATGCTAACCATCATCCAGCAAAAATTTATAATAATGAATTATTAATTGTATTAAGAGAATTCGTATTAATTGATATTTTTTTACTAATATAACATATACTCTTATACACCTTGTCTACACTAAAGAAATGTACATATATATATATATATATATATATATATATATATATATATATATATATATATATATATATATATATATATATATATATTACACTTTAAGCCAGCAATACTATATTGTATCATTTCTATCTTTATTCATTCATTTGAATAAGACAACAAGTAAAGACAGTCAAGGCCATACAAGGTCTATAAGTAAATTTAACATTAATTTAATTATGGACATTTAACTCTCTCTACTTATTGAGAGAGTTAAATGTCCATAATTAGCAAAAATCATTTAAACTACTTTTAAATGATTTTTGCTAAAAAACTTTGACCAAAGTGATGTATTTCTATTGGAGGTGCTTCAGGTCTCCATTAAGTATGTGTTTGTGAGTACCGCCAAAACAAAAACTTTTAGAATTACAAATACCAGATATTTCAGCATGGAAGATATTACCTCAAAAGACCTCTTGACATTAGTTGTATATGACTTAACAAATCGAGACTGCATGCTGCACAGTTGCAATAACTGCCCAGATACCTAAACGAGTATCTTACTGCTTTGTTTGATAGACACAGCATGGAAGATATCACCTTTAATCACTGGCAAAAAAGCCAACAAAACTTATAATATTGTTCCATGAACTCTTCCAGTGTATGATTTTATTGAAAAAGCTTGTCAACACATATACCAATTAAGAGACCACCATTATATAGCCAAATTTTAAGCAGCATGTTTGCAGTATCAAAAAATATCATTACCAAGGGATCATATTTTACATGTAAAATTGTTTGTAATATTTCAGATCATTTGCGACACAATACAAACTCAGCAACATATCTAACTTATGTCACCATGAACTAGATCATAAAGTATCTGCAGAAGGGCATTTTTTCGCAACATCACGTGGAAATAGTGCTTGCCATGGCGTTGGGGGCTCTGTCAAAAGTCTTACAGCTAAGGCCAGTTTACAATCACTTACAGATCCTATCAATTCACCTGAGAAAATGTATGATTGGTGTAGACAAAATATCAAAGGAATATACTTTCAATACATTTCAAATGATGCAATTGTATTTCATTGCATAAAGTTTAAATTAGAAGAATGTTATGCTACTAGTTCAACAATTCCAGGAACAAAAACCACCATTGTTTTACTGTTTTAAACCAAGTTTTAAGAGTTGGTTGACTTGTCAACACAATGCACAAGTTGATTATGTAATAAAGAATATTATCATGTAATTAACGATCAATTAAAATATTGAATCTTTTAAATTTTTGCTAAAAAACAGTGTTTAAATCAAAAAATCAAAAAAGTTTTTAAAAGATTTAATGCTTATATTGACTGTTTATTACATATTAATATTCTTTATTACACAATCAACTTGTGCATTTTATTGACAAGTCTAATAACTCTTATAACTTGTATAAGTTTTAATCTAAATTTGAAAATGATAATTAAATAAGTCAAATTAATGGGGAAGGGTTAAGTTTTTGCCGCAGCCAATATTATGTCTGTAAAATTTTACGTATCTTATCAGTAAATTTCTAAAAATTTGGAAGCCTACCATATATAGAAACAAAAAATTTTTTTTTTCACTTCTTAAACTGCAGGTTTTGTATATTGACTCATCAAAAATCAACTTTTTAAACTTGCAAACAATTTTTTTAGTTTTTTAGGTAGCCATTATGGAAAAAATGTGACATTCTAGAACTCAATGTCAAAGTTTTATTAAAGTAAGTCTAGAGTTGTATACAATAAAAAACTAGAAGGTTTTCTGAAATTTTAATTTTAAAATATAGAGCTTCAAGGTATGGGCAAAGCATGTTTTTGCTACTTTAGTTTTTGTTTTTGGAAAAATCATAAATTTCAAATGACCATATCTCATGAACCGCAAAAGATTTTATGCTGAAATCTTCAGAAATTGCTTTTCTCATTGATATTAACAAACCCACTAGTATTCGTATTATCGTTTCATTAAAATCTGAGGGGGTTTATGTTGAAATCCTAAATACTTGGTCCATTTGGCATGGAATGATATTTTGGTCCTTTTGGCATGGAATAACATCCCAAATTCGGAATGTTAGAACATATAGAAACATTTTGATTGTTTAAACATTAGATCAATTAAAGAATCTAAAATCATTATAAAACATTCCTTAAAAAATACACAAGCTAAAAGAATTTTCAAGTTTTTCACTTCAACAACCACTTTTAGTAACATTCTAATAATTATTGGTACCAATCTACCAATAAAAAAGTAAACATAGATGGTTACCAATACACTTATCAGGCTTAATTTTTTTTTTGCATAAATTTAAAGGCTTTTTACATAAATATGATGGCTACAGAAAAAGTTAACAGAAAATTCAATAATAGAAATTTTAAAATTTTGTAAGTGAAATAGAAATTCGGCTTTTATTAAATTTGGTAGCAATATCAAAATTTCATCTAACTTTCAGTTAAAATTTGAAAGCTATAAAGTATTTTTCAATTTGTAAAGAATAAAAGTGATAAAATATATTATATGTTTTATGTATATTAACTTATTTCTATTGGTTAAAAGCCTCTTTCAACTCTTTAACTTCGAAAAGTGCTTCGGATTTAAAGAGTTGAGAGATGGTTGTAACCTTTTTAAGAAGTAGCTTCTCTGACTAAAGTGGCCCACTCAGCCTTGATAACTTGAATTTAGTAAAAAAAACAAACATGATGGAAATAAATTTGTCTTACAGAGTCAATATTCGAAAAGTCTTTTTTAGGCACCAAGTCTATTCATCACTTACTAAATCTTATTTATCGCTTTTAAAAAATCCTAAAGGTAAAAAACAGGTGAATATTTAACCTAATATTCTTAATGATTTTTTTCCTCTTATAAAATTGACAGCCAAAATTTTTCAATAAACATTGTAAATTTTTTTTTGTTCATGTACGTTCAAGAGTTGTAACGATTCCATGGCTTAAATTTTCATTATTGCTGAAGTTTTAGATTTTTTTATTTTGACACAAATTGTATTTTGTAAGCGCATTTTTTTTTAATAAATTAAAATTTACTTGGTTTCACTTGTTCTATGTCATGTTTTAAATAATGATTAATTACAAGCTAAAAAATAATAATTTTAGTTTATAAAAAAATGATTATACAGCAACTGCAGCGCAGTGGTTTGCTTAAAAAGCAAGAGACCTCAAAGCAAGCTCAGGGCATATTTTGCGCTATCGGTAAAGAAGGAGGTTTGAACTTTCTAGTTAAATACTTTTCTGATGTACTTCATGGCAAAACCTTTAGGTCTTTTTAGAGCATTTAAAGCAAAAAACCAAAAAAAATATATATATTATTTTTATAAAGCTTATAAAAGTTCTTAAAAAATTTCTTATTTAATTAAATGTGTTTTATAAATCCAAATTCAGCATTCAGTTAAATTTGGGCAACATATATGGCTAAAATTCGTCTTTCAGTTAAATTGGGCATACTCATATGATCTGAATTCGGCTTTTATTAATTTTCAAGTCTTAAAATGTCGACTTCGCCGGTCCTAACTAAATACCTTATATCTGAGTTTATATTTAAGTATCCAAATAAATATATTTTTTTTTTTTTTTTTTTTTTATCATCTTCACTTCCAACAAGGCTGCAAGCAACCACTATAAGAGTTGGAAGTTACTGGAAGAGAAAAGAATAAATCTGTAGAGCAAGATAACGATTGACTGATGACTTAAAAGATTGCAAATTATATGAATCAGGAAAGCAAGATGAAGGAAGCGAATTCCAAAGAACTGATGTTCGAGGAAAAAAACTAGAAGAATAAGAGTTTTTGAAGCACTTAGGAACAGTCACAGAAAAAGGATGAGACTTAATTGAATGGCGAGTAACACGAGAGTGAATTTTAGTAGATGGCACAAGGGACGCTAGCTCTTTAGAGCAGTGCCCATTATAGTATTTGTAGAAAAGAGAAAGAGAAGCAACATTACGACGATGTGACAAAGGTTGGAGATTGGCTGCAAGAGCAGGTCCAACTATGTTTACAATTCGTTTTTGCACCTTGTCTAAAAGAGAAAGAGCAGTATTAGAAGATCCGCCCCAGATGTGGCAACAGTATTCCATACAGGGACGGATTTGAGATTTATAGAGATAGAGAATAGAATCTGGAGTAAGAAAGTGTCGAGCTCGATAAAGAGATGCAACCTTAGCAGATGCTAATTTTGCAATGGATTTGATATACGGTTTAAAAGAAAGATCAGAAGTAAGAGTTAATCCTAGAAGATGAATGGTAGATGACTCATCTAGTACATTACCATTCATAAATATAGGAAGATCTAAATTATTACGATAACGATTGGCCGAATAAAATTGAGTTTTATCTGAATTAAAGTTCACCAGCCACTGTGAGCCCCATGCTGTAGCAGAAGTGAGATCCTTTTCAAGCTCAGATACCCCCTCCAAGCAATCAGAGAGTGTAGGCTTCTTATCATGACAAGAGTAAATGGTAGTGTCGTCAGCGAATAATGCCACCTTAGATGTGAGAATATCTGGAAGATCGTTAATGTAAATTAAAAAGAGTATAGGGCCAAGGATTGAACCTTGAGGAACCCCTGAAGTTACAGGATGTGAAGAAGAGTGTTGTCCATCGAGGACAACTTTTATACTACGATTGGAAAGAAAGGACTCAATAATCTTAAAGACGTTACCAGCTACACCATAAGAAGAAAGCTTATGGAGAAGACCAGCATGCCAAACTTTATCAAAAGCTTTAGAAATGTCGAGTGCGATAGCCTTAACCTCTCCACCTCTATCTAATGCACGGTAAAACCTATCGGTTATTACTGTTAGCACATCAGCTGTAGAACGAGAAGACCGAAATCCATATTGATGATCAGAAAGTAAGTTATTTGATTCAAGATGAGAGATTAAGTGTTTGTTGATTAAAGATTCAAAAACCTTGCTTATGACAGGAAGAAGACTAATGGGACGGTAGTTAGATGAATCAGATCGCTCTCCGGAATTTTTGAAAATAGGGATAACAGATGCTGCTTTCCAGCATGATGGAAAACAAGACTCTGATAAGCACTTGTTAAATAGTTTAGAAAGTATGGATGAAAGCTCCGGAGAACACCTCTGCAAAACTACAACAGGAATGTTGTCAGGACCACAAGCTGTTGAAGAGTCTAAGCAGGAAATTACTTTAGATACAGAGGCTGAAGTGATGCGAATGTCAAGCAAGGGATCAACCTGTTTGACGGCTATGTCGGGTAAAACGCAACTAGTGGAATCAAGAGATGATATTGATGAAAAGTTCTTAGCAAACAATTCAGCTTTGTCTTTAGGTGAGGTGACAAAGTCTGAACCATACAAGAGAGAAGGAATAACAGATTTGCCCTTATTATTGATACTGTTAAAGATTCTCCAGAAATCTCGAGAGCCTAATTTTTGTGATGAGATACGAGATTTAATGACCTGGGAATAGCGAGCTTTGGCGTCAGACAAAACCTTTTTACAATGGTTTCTGGCGATAGTGAACAGATGTCTGTTTTCTGGAGAATTGTTTTGCTGATAGATATGGAAGTAACGGTTTCGATTAGAAATTGCTGCAGCGCAATGTGAGGAAAACCAAGGAGAAGAGTGAGGCTTGACCTGGAATCGTCGAGAGGGAATAAAAGATTCCATGCCAGCCTGAATCCACGAAGTTATGTAAGAAGCACATTTGTCAGCAGGAAGACGAAAGATTTCTACCCAAGGGCCATCACGAAGAAAATCACGGAAAGAGTCCCAGTCAGCTTTAAGGTAGTTGTATGTGGTACGATGATAGGGGGATTCTGATGAAGTAGAAGAATTTGATAATAGTTTTAGAGAGATCAAACCGTGATCAGAAGTACCTAAGGGTGAATGTGGAGAAATTGAGCACTGACTAGGATCCAAAACAAGACATAAGTCGAGTAGAGAAGGTAAATGATTAGGGTTGTCTGGAAAACGAGTTGGAAAGTTGACTATTTGAGTTAGAGATTGAGAAAGGCAAAAGTTGAGGGCCTTAACGCCAGCAGAGTCACTGACACTAGAGCCAAGCCAATCGGTGTGATGGGCATTAAAGTCACCAACAACTACGATATTGGCCGATGGATAAAGAGAGAGGGCTTGGTCAATTTGATCAGAAATAACATCAAGAATAGTGCAGTCTTGGGATGAAGGAGAGCGATATAGAACAAAGAGAAAGGCGATAGAGTGAAGTTGTGCTAAACGAAAGCACATAAATGAATAGTCTGTAGATTCAAACCTAGTTTCACGACAAATGGGTGAGTTCTTACGAATGTAGATGCCCAGGCCAAGCATGTGATTATTGGAGTCTTTACGAATTAAAGGAAGATAACCATCAACACTAAGATCACAAGATGGGACAGCCGAACTCAAATTAGTCTCACAAAGAGCAAGTAGGTCTGGTGAACTTTGCAAGAGATAAGACTCAACAGAAGAAAAGTTACTTCGAAGACCACGAATATTAGTAAATGATAGGTTTAGAGAACTTGGTGATGACAATGGTTTTTTGTGTTTATTAGTTTTAGGTACTTTAGTCATTTTAAATTTATAAAGAACTTGACTCAAGTATAGATAGTACTCAGTACACTATTTAACAACTAAGCAATAGCCTCATTACTATTAATAAACCCTAAGCCGTAACAAAGGGCTCCAAATGTGGCCTCTGCAATGCACACCAAAAGTACAAACAGGGACACCATCCATGCGCAACATGGCACTGTTAGTACTCTGATATTTTTTGGCTGTTGATGGAATCAGCCTCTCTGAGAGCTACCACAGAGTTCGGGAAACCTGACTACCAGCCGGCCTCAGAACCATAAAACTGAGTTTTAGAGCTGTACCCTCATTAGGAGATAATAGAATGAGTTGCCCAGTCATAAAAATAGAGACACAAGCAATACCCACGCATTGAGTCAAGAAGATCCAGCGTTCAACATCCTAAACTGGAAACAATGTATTAAAAATACATCTGCGCCAGCCTAATAGATGAGGAAGGGGTGCGGTGCTGGTCAACAGATAGAATCTGTTTACCCCTTAAGTCTTTGCCTAGGAGGCCTTCTACAAGACAGCAGCTGGATGCATGTAACATCTGCCCAAGATGAGTATTTTTATCGAGACACCATCTCTAGCCTTTACTCAACCAAGAGCCCCAAGGCAGGGGGTGTTTTAATTCGGAGTTAACTTCTCCTAGCCTTTGCCTAAAAAAGCGTATCCTACAAGGCAGCAGGACATGGAGCAGGTTGTACTGGGTTACATGTTACCAGTAGCAGGAAAACATATATATATATATATATATATATATATATATATATATATATATATATATATATATATATATATATGTGTGTGTATATATATAAATTTATTTATTTATTTATAAATATTACACTTAAAGCCAGCACAATACTCTATTTTATCATTTTTTGTTTTTATTCATTTGTTTGTTCAGACAACAAGTAAAGACAGGCCATGCAAAGTCTATAAGTAAATTTAACATAAATTTAGTGATGGTTGTTTAACTCTCCAACTTATATCAGAATCAAAACAGACTATAGCCTGTTTTGAAATCATTTGTTATAGTAGAACTTATAGAAACATTTAGGTTTAATAAAGAATTAACAAATTAACATTCTAAAAATAATTGGTAACAAGCTACCAATAAAAAAGTGAACAAAGATGGTTGCCAATAAACTTATCAAGCTTAAGTTTTTTAATAAATATTAAGGCTTAACGGAAAATTTGATAGTGGAAATTTAAAAATTTTTGTAAGGTGAGGGTTATTATATAATTACACATAGACTTTGTCAGAAATATAAAGAAAATAAAGAAAATAAAGGAACATTTATTTCTAAAAAGAAAATAAGGCATTTAGATATTTTATATACGAGTACCCTATATATTATATATTATACTATATATTATACCCATATATTAGGTACTCATATGTACTAAGTATCATGATGTCTAAATAGCCATATATGGCTATTCAGACTACATGATATAAGAAGACTATTAAGAGTATATACTCATAACTTAAATTATCTTGAAATAAGAACTTTGTTGAAAGTAATAATTTTAATTTTACATTACTATCATTTAGGATATTTACCAGAACTTCAAAGCAAACTTTCGTTAAAGCAAGGTAAATTTTGTAGTTAATATATGTTATGCAAATATAAATAAATAATAAATATGCTACTGAGCAATAAAACACACTGAGCAATAAAAGCCCACAGAGAAATATGAAACATTTCTATTAAAAAAACTTTTTATATTAAGGAGAATAAGTAATGAAAATAAAAACACAAATCATAGACAGCAGTACTTTTATCGTTAAAGTATTCCTAAAACAAAACAATAAAACAATAAACTTTTGGTGTGCATTGTCGAGGCCGCATTTAGATCCCTTTGTTACAGCTTAGGGTTTAATAATAGTAATGAGGCATATGCTTAGACTATTAAATAGTGTATCGAGTACTATCTGTGCTTTGAGTCAAGTTCTCCAACAAAATTGAAAATGACTAAAGTACCAAAAGCAATAAAACACAAAACGCCATCAAAACACCATCGTCATCACCAAGTTCTCTAAATCTATCATTGACTAATTTTCGTGCTCTTTGAAGTAACTTTTCTTCTGTTGAGTAATAAATATCTCTTGTAAAGTTCACCAGACCTACTTGCTCTTTGTGAGACTAACTTGAGTCATCTTGATCTTAGTGTTGATGGTTGTCTTCCTTTAATTTGTAAAGACTTCAATAGTGGCATGCTTGGCCTGGGCATCTACATTAGCATGAATTCAACCATTTGTAGAGAAACTAGGTTTGAATCCACAGCCTATTCTTTTATGTGCTTTCGTTTAGCATCACCATCACTCTATTGCCTTTCTCTTTGTTCTATAATGCTCTCCTTCATCTCAAGACTGCACTCTTTTTGATGTTATTTCTGATCAAATTGATCAAGCACTTTCTCTTTATCCTTCAACCAATATCTCTGTTGTTGGTAATGTTCATCACACTGAATGGCTTGGCTCCAGTGTCAGTGACTCTGTAGGCGTTAAGGCCTACAACTTTTGTCTTTCTCAATCTCTAACACAAATAGTCAACTTTTTAACTCATTTTCCAGACAATCTGAATCATTTACGTTCTCTATTCGACTTATGTCTTGTTTCTGATCCTGGTCAGTGCTCAGTTTCTCCACATTCACCCTTAGATGCATCTGATCACGGTTTGATCTCTCTAAAATTATTATCTCTTACTTCTTCATTATCAGAATCCCCTTAAAGCTGACTGGACTCTTTCTGTGATTTTTTTTTTGTGATGGCCTTTGGGTAGAAATTTTTCATCTTCCTGTTGACAAATGTGCTTCTTACGTAACTTTTTTGATTCAGGCAAGCATGAAATCATTTATGCCCTCTCAACGTTTCCAAGTCAAGACTCACTCTTCGCCATGGTTTTCCTCTCATTGCGCTGATGCGATTTCCACTCATAACCATTACATTCATATCTATCAGCAAAGCAATTCTCCAGAAAGCAGGCGTCTGTTTACTATTGCTAGAAACCATTGTATAATGGTTTTGTCTAACGCCAAAGCCTGCTTTTCTCAGGTCACAAAATCTCATATTTCATCTCAGAAATTAGGCTCTCGTGACTTCTGGAGAATCTTTAACAGTATTTATAATAAGGGCAAAACTGTTGTTCCATCTCTCTTGTATGGTTCAGATTTAATTATAAACTTACCTAAAGACAAAGCTGAATTGTTTCCTAAAAACTTTTCATCTCTCAACTCTTGATTCTACTAGTCACGTTTTACCTGATATATAGCTGTCAAACAGGTTAATCCATTGTCTGGCGTTTGCATCACTTCAGCTTCTGTATCTAAAGTGATTTCCTGCTTAGACTCTTCTACAGCTTGTGGTCCCGACAACGTACTCATTATAGTCTTGTAGAAGTGTTCTCTGGAGCAGTCGTCTATATTTTCAAAAATTTAACAAGTGCTTATCAGAGTCTTGTTTTCCAGTCTGCTGCAAAGCGGCCTCTGTTATCCTTATTTTCAAAAATTCTGGAGACCGATCTTACGATCATAAGCATAGTTTTTGAGTCTTTAATTAACAAACTCTCATTTTGAATCTAATAGCTTACTTTCTGATCATCAATACGGATTTCGATCTTCTCGTTCTACTGCTGATTTGTTAACATTAATAACTGATAGGTTTTATCGTGCTTGCTACTTTTTTACTCAGCATTCTATTCTTTATCTCTATATATCTCAAATCTTGTATTGAATACTTTTGCCGTATCTGGGGCAGATCTTCCAATGATGCCTTTCCTCTTTGAGACAAGGTACAAAAACATATTGTAAACATAGTTGGACCTGATCTTGCAGCCAACCGCCAACCATTATCGCATTGTCGTAATGTTACTTTTCTTTCTCTTTTCTATAAATGCTATAATGAGCACTGCTCTAAAGAGTTAGCTTTTTTTTGTGCCATCTTCTAAATTTCATTCTCGTGTTACTCGTCATTTAACAATTTTTCCTATGTGCTCCAAAAATTCTTACTCGTCTAGTTTTTTTTCCTCCAACATCAGTTGTTTGGAATTCGCTTCCTTTATCTTGTGTTCCTGATTCATATAGTTTGCAATCTTTTAAGTTGTCTGTTAATCTTTATCTTTCTCTTTAAATTTCATCTTTTCTCTTCCAGTAACTTTCAACTCTAATAGTGGTTGCTTGCAGCCTTGTTGGAAGTGAAGATGTTTAAAAAAGGAAATATAACAAAGATAATTTTAAAATTCTTACCAAAGCATGACATAATGTATTTATATTGTTTGTTGTTTTTTTTCTATACTTTTCTTTGTTATATTGAATTTATCATTTTTCATAAATAATGATTATTTTATTCAGATAAAACGGTGTGCATATTTATTTGCATTAGTTTTAGGTCAATTTATATTAATGTAAAGTTGTTTTGCTAAAAAATGTAAAGTTATTAGTTCATTAATATCAAAAGTAAAATTTTTTTTATTGGCTAATGAAAAATTTATTAATACATGTAATTAGATGTGAATCAAACTTGACATTTTCTGCTAAACACCATAACAATTTCAAAATTAAATATTTTCTAGAAGTATTAACTTTATTTAACTCTAAATAAGTTTGTTTAAGGTGATAACTAAAATTATCTTGAAATAAGAAGTTTGTTAAAAGTAATAATTTTAACTTTACATTACTATTATTTAGAGTATTTACGAGAGCTTTCAAGCATACTTCCATCCAAGAAAGGTAAATTTAATGTAATAATAACTATTATGATGGTTATTAAATATGATGATGACAATGATGTTATACATGATCTATTTAAAAATGATGTTCTATATGATTACATTGGTTGATGATTATGATTATAATCATAATCACCAATCAATGTAATCATATCGATGTAATGTAAAGTTGATTTAATAGATAAATTTCTTTGTCTGTGATCATTCTAATAATATTAAAAAAAAAGTAATCACTTTTAAACAATTATAATCTTAATAATATAAAAAAGATAATTTAATATAATATGTATGTAATGTAACAAAGATAATTTTAAAATTCTTACTTAAACCATTTGTATATTTTTTTCATTTGTATTTTTCCCCTCAATTATCTTTGTTATGTGTTGCTTATCATTTTTTATAAATAAGATAATGATAATAATTTTTATATTGAGATTATTCAGAGGTGGGTACAACACTAAAAATTAAGTTTTAAGTTGAGCAAATAAGTAAAAGTTTACCGGGGCTGGGGGCTGGGGGCTGATTTATAAAGTGCGCTGTTTTTAGCCAGGGCTCGAGTCACCTACTTATTAGCCATGATGATGCGATCCCCATAGAACTGAGGGGGTTAGGAGTCGAGTTGAAGCATTTCATTGACTTGGCAGGTGATGGGTGGCAATGAAGGTTTTCCACTAGTTTGGTTTTTACATTCAGTCCAATTCTGTTGTCAAACAAAGAAAAACCGACAAGTATTTTGTATAAATACTAAAGATAATGACTAAATGTAGTTGATATGGCCTTTGTAACCATCACGTTTGGGTATTTATGAAGTTCTTTGATCAACAGAAGGTCATTGAGTGATGCCTTGACAGCCAGTGGTGCTTTATGCCAAATTGCACGTAGATGAGGCTAACAAACAGAGCCAGCTCCTTCACATTGTTTTTTCTGGTTTTGGTCAGCTTGAACTGTTTGTTGAAAAGGTATGTTTTAATACTGTAGGTTGCTTTTGACAGCCATCGAGCACAGAGCTACTCACTGGAAAAGTTGACACAGCCAAGACTATGAAGTGAACAGTCTATGAAAAGTTTTGAATTGTTCTTGTAGAGCATGTTTCTTCTCCTCCTTCTTTGCCAGTAAAGTATCAATGCCAACCATACTGCAGGATGCAGACAAATTGTGCCATATGATCAGATATTGAAATAGTAAGATTGCCAGAGATTTGGTCAGGTGAATTAAAGTTTATAAAAATGTTATCAATAAGTGTCTGTGATTTAGCTGTTATGTGTGTTGGTAGAGTTATAACAGGTTGTAATGAAAAAGAAATAAGCGAGTCATGGTATAGTATATATAGGATTTGATTCATTATATCTAGTATATCCATATTGAAATCCCTCATAAGAATTTTTTTTTTTTTTTTTTTTTCAATACTTAGCTAATCTAACAGTGGAGTTAAATAATTAGTAGTGATGTTGTCTTGATTCATAGAGGGATGTCGATATATGCAACCAATTATTGTATCTTTTAAGTGAGGCTTTATAGTTTCAACAAAAATGGACTCAAGACATTTGAAAGAGTAGATCTTTAAGTTATTGCAAACTATGTAGTTAAATTTGGAGTTTAGATATAGAAGAGCATCCCCTTATTTAGCCTAAGTGGGGTGATACTCAATGTTAAAACCATTATAGATATGCTTGTTGTATTTGTATCATTTACATATAAATTTAACTTAGTAATACCTATTGCCACAGGTAATGTATTAAGAGTGCTAATAAAACTGCAGAGATCATCAATGTGATATGGTAAGGAAGCAATGTTGAGATATAAATACTCTAAAGATCTGAATTAGGATTAATTTTTTTATTGAAATCTATGATGTCATAGTATTTACAATTAAATAACTTTTAAATAAGAAAATGTTTGAATTTTTTGAATTTTTTTACTCAAAAATATTCAGCTCAAACATTTTTTTAAAACATTCTCTTTAATATGAACACAACTTGTCTTGGCTCTTTGGAGTCCCTTTAATGCCAATATTTGTTGATGTTGTGTCAAAGTACAATCCACCAACATGTGATTTAATATTGTAATCATCAGGCATTTGCATGGCTCACTTATAGATTGTCTCCTAAAGGTGAAGGTAAAGAAAGCGCACCCTAGTAGTGCAATTCATTAAGGTTTACTACTACTGCTAGTCGCCGTTCATATTTTAGTATTTTCCCTTTAATTGTTTTAAATATAGTTTTCCATCAAAATGAATTATACACAGGAATATAGGTAAGTGGACTTTTTTTTTATTATCTTGTTTGATGACTTCCATATCTACTCCTGCAGCTTGAAAAACTGCAGTTGTAACTTTCTGTAGTATCATATAAAATATCTCTATATTATTAACAGTTGCCATTAAAGCAACACTTTCTGATCATATATCTTTAAGAATGATGGCTTGAGTTGAAGGTTAAATTTTAAAATATGTATTTTATATTGTTAAAATAAAAACAATTTTTCTTATAGAGCTCTAAGTTTCATTTTTGCAATCATAAGCCATCGAAGAATTTTGCAGTTTTGTTAAAAGAAAAGCCATTTCATGAATTTCTCTGGCTTATGATAAAATTTTCATAATCATATCATAAGCCATTGAAGAATTTTGAAGATATTGTAAGCCATTGAAGAGTTTTAATGACTTAAATAAAAATATGTAAGTTTGTCTGTTTGATAAAAAAAAAATTTGAATTTCTTGTGGAGACAAAGGTTGCGAGCTTTTTTTGTCACTTGGTTGTAGGGTTTGTTGGTTGGTTGTTATTTTGTTTGTATAGTGAGGTTGATTGTAGGGTTTGCATTGCTTTATTATTTTCCATTTAGGTAAAGATTTTATGTTTTAACATTTATGTTTTTATATTTGTCAAGACAATTCAGTGTCATTTTTATACTAAACTGTATTAAAATTTTAATTTAATGCAATTAATGCAGTTTTAATTAATCTCAATTTATTATAGATGATATGTTATTATATTTTTGATATAGTATATTATATTATTGCTGACTTTAGCTTTGATTGAAAAAAATTTATTTTTTTAATTGAAATGTGAATCTGTAAAAAAAAAATGTTTAAAAAAATGTTTTCTGAAGTAATTAGTGTAAAATAGTAGCCCGTTCGTGTTTTTAAAGACAGGGGCATGCCAAATCTTGAACACATGTAGTTACATTAAACTATAATAAAATATTTTTATTATATAATATAAGCTTTTTACAATTTTATATAGAAATGGATATCAGAATAATAGAAATCCTTGTTGACAAAGTGTCTTCAGATTGGCAAACATTTGCTGATTTCTGTGAATTTACTGATAAATATTCAGTAAAAGCTATTGTTGAGCGTATAAACCAGTTTACAAGCAATAACAAATTAAAAATGAGACATTTATTGATGGAACTTTATAAACAACATCCTAAAGATTACGAAAAATATATTATTGCTTCACTGAAACTTATGAAGAGAAGTGATGTACTTGAAGATTTAGGTATGTTTTGGTTGATGACAACTGTTAATTGAATTTCAATTTCTTTATATACAGTAGTTAGATCAGTTTTTAAATATCTTATTATATATAACAGCTAACTATAAGATAACTGCATTAAAGATAAAATCTGAAAAATATCTGGAACGCAAAATCTGGAAAAATATCTGGTCTTTAAAATCTTTGTTTATGCAAAACCTTGTTCTTTGTTTTCAAGTGGTGAATCAACTCAAGTTTTGTTAGCGAAAAAGTTATAAAAAATAAAACAATAAACTTTTGGTGTGCATTGTCGAGGCCGCATTTAGATCCCTTTGTTACAGCTTAGGGTTTAATAATAGTAATGAGGCATATGCTTAGACTATTAAATAGTGTATCGAGTACTATCTGTGCTTTGAGTCAAGTTCTCCAACAAAATTGAAAATGACTAAAGTACCAAAAGCAATAAAACACAAAACGCCATCAAAACACCATCGTCATCACCAAGTTCTCTAAATCTATCATTGACTAATTTTCGTGCTCTTTGAAGTAACTTTTCTTCTGTTGAGTAATAAATATCTCTTGTAAAGTTCACCAGACCTACTTGCTCTTTGTGAGACTAACTTGAGTCATCTTGATCTTAGTGTTGATGGTTGTCTTCCTTTAATTTGTAAAGACTTCAATAGTGGCATGCTTGGCCTGGGCATCTACATTAGCATGAATTCAACCATTTGTAGAGAAACTAGGTTTGAATCCACAGCCTATTCTTTTATGTGCTTTCGTTTAGCATCACCATCACTCTATTGCCTTTCTCTTTGTTCTATAATGCTCTCCTTCATCTCAAGACTGCACTCTTTTTGATGTTATTTCTGATCAAATTGATCAAGCACTTTCTCTTTATCCTTCAACCAATATCTCTGTTGTTGGTAATGTTCATCACACTGAATGGCTTGGCTCCAGTGTCAGTGACTCTGTAGGCGTTAAGGCCTACAACTTTTGTCTTTCTCAATCTCTAACACAAATAGTCAACTTTTTAACTCATTTTCCAGACAATCTGAATCATTTACGTTCTCTATTCGACTTATGTCTTGTTTCTGATCCTGGTCAGTGCTCAGTTTCTCCACATTCACCCTTAGATGCATCTGATCACGGTTTGATCTCTCTAAAATTATTATCTCTTACTTCTTCATTATCAGAATCCCCTTAAAGCTGACTGGACTCTTTCTGTGATTTTTTTTTTGTGATGGCCTTTGGGTAGAAATTTTTCATCTTCCTGTTGACAAATGTGCTTCTTACGTAACTTTTTTGATTCAGGCAAGCATGAAATCATTTATGCCCTCTCAACGTTTCCAAGTCAAGACTCACTCTTCGCCATGGTTTTCCTCTCATTGCGCTGATGCGATTTCCACTCATAACCATTACATTCATATCTATCAGCAAAGCAATTCTCCAGAAAGCAGGCGTCTGTTTACTATTGCTAGAAACCATTGTATAATGGTTTTGTCTAACGCCAAAGCCTGCTTTTCTCAGGTCACAAAATCTCATATTTCATCTCAGAAATTAGGCTCTCGTGACTTCTGGAGAATCTTTAACAGTATTTATAATAAGGGCAAAACTGTTGTTCCATCTCTCTTGTATGGTTCAGATTTAATTATAAACTTACCTAAAGACAAAGCTGAATTGTTTCCTAAAAACTTTTCATCTCTCAACTCTTGATTCTACTAGTCACGTTTTACCTGATATATAGCTGTCAAACAGGTTAATCCATTGTCTGGCGTTTGCATCACTTCAGCTTCTGTATCTAAAGTGATTTCCTGCTTAGACTCTTCTACAGCTTGTGGTCCCGACAACGTACTCATTATAGTCTTGTAGAAGTGTTCTCTGGAGCAGTCGTCTATATTTTCAAAAATTTAACAAGTGCTTATCAGAGTCTTGTTTTCCAGTCTGCTGCAAAGCGGCCTCTGTTATCCTTATTTTCAAAAATTCTGGAGACCGATCTTACGATCATAAGCATAGTTTTTGAGTCTTTAATTAACAAACTCTCATTTTGAATCTAATAGCTTACTTTCTGATCATCAATACGGATTTCGATCTTCTCGTTCTACTGCTGATTTGTTAACATTAATAACTGATAGGTTTTATCGTGCTTGCTACTTTTTTACTCAGCATTCTATTCTTTATCTCTATATATCTCAAATCTTGTATTGAATACTTTTGCCGTATCTGGGGCAGATCTTCCAATGATGCCTTTCCTCTTTGAGACAAGGTACAAAAACATATTGTAAACATAGTTGGACCTGATCTTGCAGCCAACCGCCAACCATTATCGCATTGTCGTAATGTTACTTTTCTTTCTCTTTTCTATAAATGCTATAATGAGCACTGCTCTAAAGAGTTAGCTTTTTTTTGTGCCATCTTCTAAAATTCATTCTCGTGTTACTCGTCATTTAACAACTTTTCCTATGTGCTCCAAAAATTCTTACTCGTCTAGTTTTTTTTCCTCCAACATCAGTTGTTTGGAATTCGCTTCCTTTATCTTGTGTTCCTGATTCATATAGTTTGCAATCTTTTAAGTTGTCTGTTAATCTTTATCTTTCTCTTTAAATTTCATCTTTTCTCTTCCAGTAACTTTCAACTCTAATAGTGGTTGCTTGCAGCCTTGTTGGAAGTGAAGATGTTTAAAAAAGGAAATATAACAAAGATAATTTTAAAATTCTTACCAAAGCATGACATAATGTATTTATATTGTTTGTTGTTTTTTTTCTATACTTTTCTTTGTTATATTGAATTTATCATTTTTCATAAATAATGATTATTTTATTCAGATAAAACGGTGTGCATATTTATTTGCATTAGTTTTAGGTCAATTTATATTAATGTAAAGTTGTTTTGCTAAAAAATGTAAAGTTATTAGTTCATTAATATCAAAAGTAAAATTTTTTTTATTGGCTAATGAAAAATTTATTAATACATGTAATTAGATGTGAATCAAACTTGACATTTTCTGCTAAACACCATAACAATTTCAAAATTAAATATTTTCTAGAAGTATTAACTTTATTTAACTCTAAATAAGTTTGTTTAAGGTGATAACTAAAATTATCTTGAAATAAGAAGTTTGTTAAAAGTAATAATTTTAACTTTACATTACTATTATTTAGAGTATTTACGAGAGCTTTCAGTCAAATATCCGCTTAAGAAGTTAAATGATGATGATGATGAAGAAGATGACGATGAAGATGATGATGATGATGATGATGATGATGATGATGATGATGATGATGATGATGATGATGATGATTTTTTCAGAAAACGTTTAAGCAAACTTTCAATTAAGAAAGGTCTTCAGGTCAATAAAAGTAAGAAAGGTAAATTTAATGTAATAATAACTATTATTATGATTATTAAAATGATAATGTTGATGTTGTTATTTTTTTACTATTATTTTTATTATTGTTATTATTATTATTATTATTATTATTATTATTATTATTATTATTATTATTATTATTAAAGGAGTTACGAGCATGACATTATATTTGTCAATATTATTTGGTGATCATGAGGGTAATCATGATAAAGGCAACTATAATAATGATCATAATAATAACTATAATTATAATTTTTTTTTATATTTAGATTAATCAGAGATTGCTAGAGCACTGAAAATTTGAGTTTCTAGTTGATTAAATAAAATTTTCTACTAATAAAAGTGATTGTTGATTTGATACATTTATTTTGATTTGCAATCATTCTAATAATATTTAAGAAAATAATAATAATAATGTTGAAACAATTGTAATTTTAATAATTAGTTAATATAATATAATGTAACTAAGATAGTTTTAAATTCTTGCTAAAATTATTTGTAATTTTTTTTTTTTTGTATTTTTCAATTTAATTGTCTTCATAATGTATTGCTTATCATCTTTTACCAAATCAGCTAATGATGATGTTTTTAATACTTAGATTAGTTAGAGATGGGTACAACACTTAAGTTTAAGTTTTATGTTGAGCAAATAAATAAAAGTTTGCTCAGGCCAAGGCTGGGGTCTGATATATTAAAAGTGACGTGTTTTTTCAGGGCTCATGTCACCTACTAATTACCCCTTTTTAAAAAGGAATTCTTTTAAACATTTGAGAGATACTTTTATATATATATTTGGGATGTACCTTTTATTAATAGTATAAAAATGAAATGCTTATTAAAAAAGTGTATAATATTAAATTATTGACTGAAATTATTTATTTATGCTCCCGAGAATCTAATTGATTAACTATCCCAGAAAAATTTGTTTTATTTAAATGGTCTCTTTTAATATTAGTTGTATCAGTAATACCAGTATTACCTATTATTAGTATTTAATATTACATAACTATATATACTATATAATTTTTATTTTCATTATTTAATATTACACATAAAGCGTAGTATTTAATTGCACACACAATATTGTATAGTATTATATTTTGACATAATTATTTACAAGTATTAATTACGCATGAAATTGAAGTCTTTAGTGCGTTTAGTATATTTATTATGTTCTCTTCATTTTTTATTTTTTACCACTATCTTTAATTTAGATTTGAAAGTTTCGATTTTTAATCTGTGAACAAGATTTGAGGCTATTGTTGAATTGTTCAATCTTTGTGTATTTCTACCCATCTCAATCTTTTAACATTATTTATTTTGCATGGTTAGGATTTTTGGTATCACCACATCTATTTGTCCCTTATAAACTGTTTTTAAAGAGTTTTTTAGAATTTGTACATTTCACAAATAGTCTTTTACAGTTCCTTTGCTCTCTTTGGTAATTCATTTACTAATTGGTAATTTCTTTGCGCTTTTCACTTGATGATTATCTCTGTGTCATTCTTCTTTTCCTTGATTGGCGACAGGCTCATCAATAGAAAGATTTAAAAAATGAGCATGGTCAGATTGATTTCTACAACTCTAGATTTGTTATATGCCAGGTCTTGATAACTTATATCAAACTTAAGGTTAATTGTTTGATATTTAGATGTCACTCAGAGTCAGGCAATTTTCAGTATTTTTTTTGTTATACAAAAGTTACATTCTTTGTTAGAGAAAATTTGAATTAGGACATAAGTGCTGTATGCTCTCTCAGCTGAATCAATGTCCACTTTTGAAATCGCTTTTGAAAAAACTTTTGAAATCTTAAATGGACAGATCATTGCTCTATTTTCAAACTTTTTTTAAACTTTCAGAAAAAAGAAACTTTCAGCTTTATCTTTTTCATTGACTTGTAGAATATCAAAGATTCTATAGGTTTTCTGAGTAACATATTCCCCATAGAACTTAAAGGGTCAAAAATACAGTCGAAGCATTTCTTGAATCGGTAGATGATGGGTGACAATTTTCTACTATTTCGATTTTTACATCCAGTCCAATTCTGTTGTCAAACAAAGACAAACCAACAAGTGTTTTGTATAAATACGAAAGATAAAGAATTTTTTTTGTTAATTCACCTCCTCAAGGCTGAGAAGGCCACTACAGACGAGGAGGCTACTTATTTGTGGTTATATAACCCTCTCTCAACTCTATAACTCTGAAACACGAACCTTGACAAACAAGGCTGCTGCACGGAGAAGCGTGTTAAGCGCGGTACTACCAGGGGCGTTGCAGGGATTGAACTCAGAACCTCTCGCTTATGAAGCGAGCGCTCTACCACTACACCACTACCGCACTGATATGAACTTGACAGTTGTTTTTGCCATTTTATTTAAACTAAAATCAATAGTTTATGTTTTCGTCAAGAGTGTCTTTTCCAATGTTTTCTTCTTTAGAGTTACTATAGTGATATTAGTGTCTTGATTTAGGTTCAATATTTTTTCTTTTTCTAACACTTGTTTTTTATATTTCTTAATTAAGAGATTTTTTCAACAGTGATTTTTTCTCTATGTGGAAAAACATAAAAAGTCAAAGATTGTCCCCATTAGTTAGATGATGTGAGGTTGACAGTTCCTATGCACCCTTCTCTAACAACCACTTTTAAGTAATTCTTCTTGTTTTTGCTATTTCATCAAAAATCAGTAGTTTATGTTTTTGTCAAAAGTGATTTTTCTAATGTTTTCTTCTGCTTTAGAGTTGCTAAATTCATATCAGTGTCTTGATTTAGATTCAATATTTTTTATTTTTCTTACAAAAAAATAAAAACTCTTTTTAATTTACATAAACGATCTTCCAGATATTCTCACATCTAAGATGATATTGTTTGCTGATGATACTACCATTTATTCTTTTCATGATAAGAAGCCAACTCTCTCAGGCTTGGTCGGGAAGCGGGAGCGATCGCTCTCGAATACTGACCACGGAATTTATATTTAGTTGCGTAAAACTGGCCAGGTTTTTAAGTCGTTTTGAGAACATTTAAGTTTATGTACGAAACAAAATTTTTTTGTTTTACGGACATACATGGAAACATAAAAAACTTGAATGTTCTCAAAACATCTTTGTGCGAAAGAATAAAAAGAATATTTGCGAACACTAAAAACCCGCCAAATTAACGAACAAACTAATTCTATTGGTTCAAAAAATACGCTATTTAAGCGAAATAAAGTTCTAGAGTATTCTGTTAAAATGTTTTAAAAAATTGTATTAAACACGATTTGTTACGTTTTGAGATTTCTAGCATTGTTTTAAGAATATATATTATTTGTTTACGAAAATAAATGTTTTAAATATATATTGAATAAATTGTCAAAATTTTAAAAGTTTATTATAAATCATAGATTTTATTAGTATATTCTTATTTTTTATTTTAAAAGAGATTGTAATCTTTATGTAAATGTAATTTTGTGTATTTGTTTTTTATCGTAATGTATCTTTTAAAGCAATTTTTATGATTTAAACAAAGACTTAAAAAAATAATTGCGTTTTCAATGAAGTTATAATCGTTAAAGTTAATAAAACTAATTATGTAACAAACATATAAGTAGTTTCTGGTTACTAAACACAAAAAACGCATACGTAGTAACTCGCGGATGAACAAGCATCGCGCCTGAGGTCACGACAGTACACAAATATATATAGCAAATAATTAGATATAAAGAAAAGTTTCTAGATATTGGTTTACTTACTCTAATTATTTTCGCTTAAGTTGCCATTCTTAAAACTCGTTATACTTTTTTCTGCTTTAAATACTAATTAAAATTAAAAAGCCCACTCACTAAACATCATCAGCGATATTTCGAAGCAGTTTCGCTTCCTGGTCATTAAGTATTTTTAACCTTTTTAGTTGATTTCTATCTTGATTATTTAATTCCTATAGTAATTCAATGATTTAATTATTTCATTTATTTATCTTACTAAGAAGAATCGTTTCAAATATGTTAGACTTTTCAAACTACGCGAAACATAAAATTGGTATTATATTAATTAACTTTTTTATTTATAAAATAATTTATCTTAAGTAAAACTAAAACTTGCAAACTTAGTTAAATAAAGAATATTTATTTCTCTTTTAAACAATCGTAAGTTGTTACTTTATATAAAAAACATCGCTTAATTTTTTTTTTTTTTTGTAATTGTCTCTCATCGGTCCAATTAATCTTCGTCGCTTTTTTTTTTTTTTGCTTTTTAAAATGTTCTCAAAACGACTAGAAATCTGGCCAGCTTTTCGCAACTAAATATTATTTACGTGGTCAGCAATCGAGAGCGATCGCTCCCGCTTCCCGACCAAGCCTGCTCTCTGATTGTTTGGAGGGGGCATTTGAGCTTGAAAAAAATCTCACTTCTGCTACAGCATGGGGCTCACAGTGGCTGGTGAACTTTAATTCAGATAAAACTCAATTTTTTTTAGCCAATCGTTATTGCAATAGTTTAGACCTTCCTATATTTATATATGGCAATGTATTCGATGAGTCATCTACCCTTCATCTTCTAGGATTGACTCTTACTTCTGATATTTCTTGGAAACCATATATCAAATCCATTGAAAAATTAGCATCTGCTGAAGTTGCATCTCTTTATCGAGCTCGACACTATGGATTCTATTCTCTATCTCTATAAATCTCAAATCCGGCCTTGTATGGAGTAGTGTTGCCATATCTAGGGCGGATCTTCTAATGATGCACTTTTTTATTTTAGACAAAATGCAAAAACGCATTGTAAACATAGATGGACCTGCTCTTGCAGCCAACCTTTAATTATAATCGTAATATTTAATTATAATTGTAATGTTGCTTCTTTTTCTCTTCTCTACAAATACTATAATGGGCATTGCTCTAAAGAGCTAGCGACTCTTGTGCCATTTACTAAAATTTATTCTCATGTTACTCGTCATTTAATCAAGTCTCATCCTTTTTCTGTGACTGTTCCTAAGTGCTCCAAAAACTCTTATTTGCCTAGTTTTTTTCCTCGAACATCAGTTTTTTGAAATTCACTATCTTCATCTTGCTTTTTTTCTGATTCATATAATTTGCAATCTTTTAAGTCGTTGGTCAAGTATTGCTCTTCAATCTTCATCTTTTCTCTACCAGTAATTTCCAACACTAATTAGTGGTTGCTTGCAGCCTTGTTGGAAGCAAAGATGTTTAAAAAAAAAAATTTTAAAGTTGTGTTATTATTGTTAAATAAAATAACATCATACATTTTATAAGTACTGTACAATATAATTAAGATGTTGTGTCAATTTATAAGACATTAAATAACTAAGTTTTTAATAATAGGATAGTAATTGCTTTGTATCAAAATCAAATAAGTGTTGTTTTGTTGCAGGTTTAAAATGTTGAGTTGAATTTAAAGTTTTTATATTACTTGTTAAAAGCAAGTTCCATAACTGCAGCCCTTGGCAAGATATCAAAAAATCAGCTTGTTTTGATAATGTTTTTGGTATAATAAAATTATTTATTGAGTATTTAGTTTCCTATTTGTGGTTTAAAGAAAAAAAGTAAGTTTAAAAAAAAAAAATGCTTGGTAGCATACCATTTTTAAACTTAAACATAAAAATAAGTATATTAAGAATATTTATTTAATAGACATTAGGCACTTTAATTTCTCTTAGTAGTGGTCTGGCACTAGCGTATTTATTTGCATTTAATATCAAGCGACCTGCTTGTTTTTGTATTTTGTAGATCGTATTTAATTTTGAATGATAAGTACTTTCCCAGATAATGTTGCAGTAGCTGATGTAGCTATGAATAAATGCAAAATAAATATTTTTTAAACAATTTGTATTCTGGATATGTTTTGTTTTATACATAATATAATAATAATTTTAGATATTTTATTTTTTATTACTTTGATTTGATTACTCCAGCTAATATGTTCATTAAGAATTACGCCTAAAAACTTGATCGAGTATTCTCGTTTAAGTTTAGTTTTATCAATTAGTAAATCAGGTAGTTTTCAGGGGAGGGTTTCAGATTTTGATAATTTTGTAAAAAGAATGTTTACTTTTTTTGACATTTAAAGAGAGTTTGTTAGCCTTAAACCATTCATTCAGGTTTTCAAGTTCTTGATTAACAGTGTTAAATAATAGGCTAATGTTTGTGTGGCTAAAGAATACTTGCGTATCATCAGCAAAAAGGACAAAGTTAAGTATGTTAGAAAATAAGTAGACAGTGCAGACTGGACTGGTATGGGCGCCCAAAAAAAAGCACCCAAAAATTATTTTTTTTAATTTATTTTTCTTTTGCTTTTTTATGAAAAATAGAAAAAAATTCCAGTTTTTAATGCAGTATTATATAAATAATTTTCAGTTAATTTTAGCCAATTCATTTTTTCTTCAAGACAACAAAATGAATTAAAAAGAAAATGTAAAAACTTTTTTACATAACTACGTAATTTGCATTTGTTTACTAACTGGCGTAACTATCGCACAAGTTAAATTTTTGAATGATTGAATGTTTATCTTTAGCTTGCTATTTTAATTTATGTGAGGAAAAAACAAAGTGTAAACTTTTTCTGAAAGTTTTTGTTTTTCAATATTCTTTTAAATGGTAAAAATAAAAATTTCAATAACTATGCTAGATAACAATAAATATGCTTTTAATTCAAAAAAACACTTCATTTTTAAAATTTTGGTTACCGTAATTATCTCTTCTTTAATTATCTTTAATTTAAAAGGCGCCTTAAAATCACTTTTAAAATTATTAATCTTTAGTAAAAGTTAAATGAACAGGTTTGCTAATATTAAAATTAAAATTTTAAAATTAAATAATTAGTAAATAAGTTTATTAAATGCTAATGTTATTTTTTCGAATAGTTCATTAAATGAATTTGTTTATTAAATGCTTATGTTTTTAATTTAAATACAAGACCTAAAACTATTTTGTTAATTTTACAAATATTACGCACTTTAATATATGTAAATATATTATTTAATGTAAATATTGATTAAAAATGGTTTAAGGTATTTAAACATTTAAACACTAAAATTAAATTTACAAAAAGATAGTAATAATTATTTACTTATAGGGTGGTATTTGCAACAAAAGCGTTAATTAAAGTAAAATAGCTTTCTTATTGTATCTAAAGTAACATCGTCCTCCAGTAAATTCATGTATTCAAAAAAAAAATTGTTATAATTTATTGTTGCGGCACCAATTTAACTAGGAGAAAAGGAAGGAGGGGGTTGGAGGAGAGGAGAAAGAGGGGGTAGCTCAAAAACACACACACACACACACCCTCTCAACGTTGCTGGAAAAAAATGGTATCCCCAAATAAACTCTGGGTTCTTCACTGGTAGATATCGTTAATATAAACAAGGAATAACAATGGACCAAGAATTGATCCTTGTGGAACCCCACAAGTAATGTTTTTAAGTCAAGTTACAGTGTTGTTTTATGATAAAGCTTGTTTCCGATTATTAAGGTAAAAGCGAAACCATTTTAAATTGTTATTTCTTATTCTATCATTATACTGTTTATAAAGAAGAATTTTGTAGTCAACAGTGTCAAACGCTTTTGAAAGATTGAGAAATACCCCAAGAGTGTGTTTATTGTTGTCAAACAAATTTAAAGTTTCATTGAAAAGTTTGGCTACAGCGTATTCTGTTGAATGGTGTTTTTGAAGGCCATGTTGGTTATTATTTAGCAGGTGGTGGTTTACTAGATAACTGTTTAGCTTATTGTGCATTATGCACTCTAATTTTTTTGAAATGCATGGCAAAATAGAAATAGACCTGTAGTTAGAAGCAATAGAATTATCTCCGTTTTTAAATATAGGAACAACTTTTACTAGCTTTAGCTGGTCAGGGAACACCCCATTTTTTAAAGACAGATTACAGATATGCAGAAAGGGATATTCAATAATATTGTAGACATTTTTTACAACGTTCACGCTCATTTCATCTAGTCCTGGACTTTTGTTTTGTTGTAAGGTATTAAATGCATTTTTAAGCTCATCCAGAGTTATTTCATGCTCGTTCATGACTGAGGCTTTATTTCCTAGATACGATTTATAACATTTTTTTCCAGGAGTTATTTTATTAGCTAATTTTTCCCCATTTTTTATAAAATAGTTATTAAATTTCTCTGCAATATCTATTGTCTTATTAGCTACTGTATCATTTTCATCTGTTTTTAAGTATTGCTGGGACACTTTGGTAGCATCTTTTTTTTCCCTGTTACCTCTTTTATTACGCCCCATGTTTTTTTGGTGTTACCGCAATAATTTTTTAATAAATTGCAATAGTTTTTTTAACTTTTCAAGTTTTTGTATTGTTTAAATATTTTTTTCATTTTTATAAGTCTTTTTTTTTTCAAAAATTTTTCATAAAGTTTTTTTTTTTTTTTTGAAGATATGATAAGCCCTTTTGTCATCCAAGGACTTTTGAGGTTTTTGAGTTTAGTTAAGCTTCGGAAACGCTTTTTCGTACAAACTTGTAAAAGTGTGTTTAAAAATATTGTAAGCTGTGTTAGTATCTTTGCAATTAACAACATGATCCTAGTTTTCCATCGATAAGTTGCTTCGGAAATTTGTTATATTTTTTTCATTAATTTGCCTTTTTGTTATAATCATTGTTTTGTTTTCTTTTTTGTTGTTGAAATTGTTAAGTAGAAGAAATATTGGAAAATGGTCACTTTTGTCAGATTTTATTATTCCGCTTTGAATGTTACATTTTATGGTATTATTTGTAAATATGTTACCTATTAGGGTAGCTTTTGTGTAACCGTAATTTATATAGTGGTGGTAGTAAACTTGTCCTCAGAATTGTATTTATTATTAATGGCGTTTCGAAGAGGCTCAGCACCATTACCATTTTTAGTTACCATATTTGTTACTATTAAGGTTATCAAAAGCATGTAGAAGTTCTGTAACCATTTTGATATAATTTCTAATTGACAAAGAAAATATGAAATTTACCAATTCACAGATACAGCAGTGGATTACATCTAGGATGTGAAATATATAAATTTATTTATTTGTTTTAATTTAAATATTATTTAGAATCTTTACCTGAGTTTAAAAGTCAGATTCATAAAAAGTAAATTGTAAATACTAAGTTGTAAACTGTTAAACTTTTCATTAAGCTTTTGCAATAGGATAAATTGAACATTTCATTAGAACAGTGTTCACGTTTTTTAATAAACTGAGAATTTAAAGACGAGAAAAATTTCCAGAAATTACAATTCACAATCACTTAATTCGAGCCTTGTGATGATAATGAGTATGATGATGATGATAATGATGATATTGATGATGATGATGATATAATGATGATGGTGATGATGATGATGATGATGATGATGATAATGAAGATGATAATGATAAATATGATGATGATGATATTGATAATATTGATGATGATGATGATGATGATATAATGATGATGGTGATGATGATGATGATGATGATGATGATGATGATGATGATGATGATGATGATGATAATGAAGATGATAGTGATAAATATGATGATGATGATGATGATGATGATACTGATGATGATGATAATGATGACATTGATGATGATATTGATGATGATGATGATGATGATGATGTGGTGATAATGGTGATGGTGATGGTGATGATAATGATGATGATGATAATTATGATGATGATGATGATGATGATGATGATGATGATGATGATGATGATGATGATAATGATGATGATGATGATGATGATGATGATGATGATGATGATGATGATGATGATGATGATGATGATGATAGTTGTAATATTTATAATAAGTATGATGATGAAGTTTTCAAGTTGACAATTCAGATGGTGCTGTTGTTAGGTTCTTAGAACTATTAATAGCAAACTTCGAATAATACATTGAGGCGTAAAATAAACTAGAGATACCATTTTGAACAAATTTTAATATGATTTTTGAATTAAAAATAAAAAGTTTCATTAATTTGACTTTTTCATGTTTTGTTTAATTTTCAAAGTTTTGATCTTCTACCGTTTAAACTACCTTACTTTGATATCATTTACAAATTGTTCAATTCTTAATATTTTTTAGTTAAATTTAGTTAAAAATTTATAATTGAACTTAAATCAAAAGGTTATTAAAAGTAATAAATATAACTATCTTTAATTAATGTGTTTGTGGAAGGTAATAATTTTATCTTTATGTTACTATTATTTAATTTAGAATCTTCACCTAAGTTTGAAAGTCAGATTCCTACCATAAAAGGTAACAGTTGTTAGAAAATAGAATGATAACTAGATTTAACCATAAATGAGAAGTTTGTTTGAAAGTAATTAAACTTTACATAACCATCATATAGAGAGTTCACTATAATTTATTAGCATTATTCTTTTTTATTTAAATCAACAATTATAAAATATTTTAAAGAACAAAACTATAAACAACACTAAAGATAAAAAATTAAGTTAAAATGTAAGCTGTTTGTATTTATAGCAACATGTTTTGTTGTGCGTTATTATTACAACAATAACACACAACAAAAGCACATAACATAAGACGTTTATAAAAACACCTTGCATATTTGAAAGTGCACATTACACTTGCTTTATACGTTTGCAAAGTCAAACCATTTTGAAAACATGGAAACAACATAAAATAGACATAGATGCAAACTATAAACACCTATAACTTTTTAAAACATATTAACACATATGAAACATTATTAATAAACTACATATTTTAAGTACACATGATTTATATTAATATACATTATGTGTTTCAGAATAATTAAAAAAAGCTAGACAACACAACCTAGCTATAACAAAGCAGTAACACCCTTGGCACTAAATGCTGCCAAGTCACACTGCTTTAAGTACGCAGCTTGGCTGGCAAGGTTAACAATCATACTATTTAATAAAGTAATAAAAAGTAAAATACAATCTATATAGTAATACTAACAATTGATTAAAAATAACTTTTGTTCAATTATAACTTATTATTTATACACATATTAAAATATATAATATTAGTGCGTGTATGAAATTCTTTTTTTTTTTTAGTTCCTTATTTATATGTTTGTTTGTATTGAGAATTATTATTTTCTTTAGATTTTATCCATACTACAAAAATTAAGCGTGATAATTATTTCTATCAAAAAGAAATAGAAATGAAAAATCTGTATAAAAGATATGGTGAAGAAGTTTACTCTGAAAATCTAAAATCTATTATCTATGTACGACAAGTGTGGGGTATTATGATATACGATGGAAAAACTTCTGAGGAAACATTTTGCGATATTAATTTTGTCAAAGATTTAATAAAATCTAAGAGAAAGTTATCATGGTTAAGCGTTGATAAAAGTTATTTAAACAATGAGGAAAAAAGCCTTCTTATGCTATGTTCAACTAATGTTTCTTTCGTCTACTTTTATCATCCAATTAAAATTGAAGGATGGAATTCGTCAGATAAGATCGAAGCATTATCGATAAATACCGTACATTATTTAATAAGAAAAAATGATTTTAAAAATAGTTTTCTTTCGTGGATTTGTCTTTGTAAAGATTTATATCTTTACCTTCACAGAGACACTGATTTTTTAAAAAATATTTATAAATGGATTCATCGTTTAAATATCAGGTGGTTGAGGATATGGTGTCATAATAAAAAATTTCATAACCTAGAAGAATTAAAAAACTTTATTACACATGAAACTGGTAAATCCTTTAGTACATTCATTATAATCAATATAATAAGTTATTAATAAAAGAAATATCTCTTTGTTTATAGTAAAATATGTTTAGTGTTAGAGTTAGTGTCAGGGTTAGGGTTAGGGTTGATGATGGTGAAGAGGATATTAATGAAGAAGTTTTTGATAATAATGATTGTGATGATGATTTGTATGATAATGATGGCAATGATGAAGATAATGATTATGATGATGATGATGATGATGATGGTGATGATGATGATGATGATGATGATGATGATGATGATGATGATGATGATGATGATGATGATGATGATGATGATGATGGTGATGATGATGATGATAATGATGATGATGATGATGATGATGATGATGATGATGATGATGATGATGATGATGATGATGATGATGATGATGATGATGATGATGATGATGATGATGATGATGATGATGATGATTGTAATATTTAAAATATTATGCATTTTTAAATTTAGTTTGACAACTAAATTTAAAATGGAATTGTTGTAATGTTCTTATAAATAATATTAGGAAACTTTGATTATTACAGTCAGGTATAATACATATGATTGCTGCAAAACAAGACCTAAGTCCATTTTTGCTGTTCTGGGAAAAAGGCATTTAATCTTTTTGATTAAATCAAATTGTTTTTAGAATACTTATAGCATGTGTTATTATTTTTCATAATATAACAAAAAAATAAAAAATTTAAGTTTATAAGAAGCAACAATGCAAATAGACTTGAAGATAATCTTAAAACTATATAAAGTATGACAAAATTGTACAAATTAAATTACTACTGCAAAACAAGACAATCTTAAGTCTGTTTTAATATTTTGAGAAAAAGACATTTAATGTTTTAAATTTAATCACTCACTGCTTCTGATATTTTAAGTTAAAGACAACTAAATACTTGTTTTTAGTTGTTTATTATGTGTTAAATATTTTAAACCAAAAAAGTTTTTTTTTTTGCCAAAAAATGGACTTAAGATAGTTTTGTTTGGCAACAATATCTCTTAATTATTTTTTTTAGGACATAAGATATTTGAATTTTACTCATAGTTGCAAAAGTTGAATCAATTTTGGTTCCATAATTTTTGAGATGACTTTAGTGCATCTAAGAAGTATATTAAACCAAAAATGTCAATTTTGCCAAAAATGGAGTTTCGTTTTGCAGCAAAGATGATAATGATGATTGTGTGTGTGATGATAATAATAATGATGACAATGATCATGATGATGATGAGGATGATGATGATGATGATAATCAATGTTATGTATGTAATGATAATAAGGATGATGCCAATATTCATTATGATGGCGATGATCTAGATCATGATAATGGTGATGATAATAATAAAAATGATGTTGGCGATTGAAGGGTTGATGATCATAAGCATAGGATTATAATGATAATAATAATAAAAAATATTATATCAAATATAGAAAAAATAAAACTTTTTTGTTATAAATAAAAATTATCTTTAAAATTTTCCAATACTATTCAATCATATTTATAAAATTGTTTTAAAAAACTTTTTCATAATAATATTTTTATATACAATTTTTACTTAATTCTATTTAATAAAATAATACAAAGTAAAATACAATGTTACTTTCATTTAGAATCTTCAACTGAATTTAAAAGTCAGCTTCTCATCATAAAAGGTAGTTATAACATAACTGTTAATAAGACAGAAAGATAACAAGATTTAACTTAAATGAGAAGTTTGTTATTAAGTAATTAAATTTTACATAACTATCATATAACGTCTTCACTATAATTTGTTAGCAGTATTCCTGTCATATAAGTCAATTGTAATGTAATAATAAAAATTACATCGATGATTATGATGATGATGAAAATAGTGTCCTTGTTTTTTATAAACTGAGAATTTGAAGAACAGAAATGT